>JAVHLV010000147.1:0-157123 GCA_036785495.1 Colletotrichum neosansevieriae | reverse complement strand
TACTGTGGATAGAAAGGTCTAGAAAGTCCTAGAAAGCCTTATCTTTAATAAGCTTTCTAGCTAGAACTAAAAGGGTTTAAGCTATAACTTTAATATATAACTAAGCCTAAATAGGCTAAATATCTACGCAATCTACTATATAAGCTATTGCGTAAGTAATTATATAATAGAAGCCTCTAGAAGGGCTAGAATAAGTATAAATAACTCCTCTCTCCCCCACCTAGCTAGTTACTAGTTAATAAGCTGAAATAATACCTATTTTAATACCTTATTAATTATCTAAGCTGTTTTATATAATATTCTTATATAATATAATTATATAAGCAAGCTACCTCACTAAGAATATCTATAATAAAAGATAAATTAGAACTATATAAAGGGGAAGCAGCTTTGTGGAAGATTAACTACTATTGATAGGATGGGATAAGTGGGACTTAGCAGTGTAATTTCTAAGAGAGCCCTCTTAGTATATAGGTCTATTATAAAAGGACTATAGTTAAGGAGGGAGAAAGAGCATAGAGGGGAGGAAGAATTATTATTATTATTATTAATACCTTAATATTTAATTCTTAAGTTTTTTAGGAATTTCTTAGTAAATTTATGCTTATTTTTAGTGATCTCTTTTAATTAGATCTGTAAATTACTTTATATATCTTTTAAGTCTATTTTTATTATTCTAGCCTGGTTATAAGTAGAGTTATATTATTTGCTATCTTTTTTGGCTCTTATAGTTCTAGCCTTTATTAATAGTATCTAGAAGTGGATTCTTTTACTCTTTTTAATAGCCTTTAAAGGCTTCTCAGAGAGTGGGATATCTTTATTATATCTATATATCCCTGCTATTAATATATATATATATATAACTAATCTATATTAAATATAATAATATGCCTGAAAAATCTATAAATAATAAAGAATAATAATATAATTAATAGCTAAAGTAGAAAAGATAGAGAAAGATATTTATAGGCCTATTTTAGTTTATAAGGATAGTAATAGCTATATATTCTCTTAGAATTAAGGTGGGAATAATAAAGACCCTGATATACTTCCTTTTATATACTATTAGCAGGTTCTAGTAAATATACTTCCTTTCCCCCTCTCTTATATACTTTTAATATTACTATTATTTAACTAGTAAGTTATAGCTAGAATAGCTAAGATAGCTATATTTAAGACTAATATAGTAATTAGTAGTCTTACTAAGCTAATAAGTATAGTAAGATTAACTAGATTAGTAAATAAATATTAATAAACCCCTTACTAGTATAGCTTTAAGTGCTAAGAGCAAAGAATACTAATATCTAAGATATTCTAATATAGTAAAGCTATAAAGTCTTCTAAGATAGGAGTATTATTAGAGAGACCCTTTTATATTAAGTAATAAGATTTAAGGTAGATCTATAAAAGCCTAGAGTAGTAAGATTAAGGTTAAGAGACCTTTTTATATTTATTTAGTTTATATTATTTTTCCTTTTTTATTATTTAAAGGAGTTATAATTACCTATTTTATCTTTCTATTTAGAAGATATTATAATAATAAATTTACTTTACTACTTAGAAAACTTTATTACTTTAATTATATAATAATAAATCTAATATTTATAGGCCTATAAGTATTATATTTTCTTCTTATTTAAATAATAATATAGATATTAGATCCTCTTCTAATAAGGGAAAGTAGTCTGAGAAAAGGTTTATAGAAACTTTATTTAGTAAGATATAACTATAAGCTATAAAATAGCTAGCTTTTAAAGATAGTATAGATAGGTCTATAAATCTCTTTCTAGGAATAGGGGTAATACCCTCTAGTTCTTATTATTTGCTTAAGGGGATATATACTAATTAAAATATTATAGTTCTAGCTAACCTTCTAATAAGATGCTCTATTATAGCTATAATAACTCTCTACTTAACTAGTATATCTAAGTTTATTAGAATTAATATCTTAGACTTTATTATAAACTATAAAAGCCTTTTTAAGCTTTACTATAAGATTAATAAGGATATAAAGAATAAGGTCTATATATATAGCTCTAGTAACTATTAAGATATAGTGTGATTCTATATTAATAAGGCTAAAACCTAAACAGAAGCTAAAGAGAAACTTCTTTACTAATTTGGATTTACAGACCTGAAATATTAATAGAACTCTAATAAGGATCTTTAAAACCTAGTTATAGGCTCTTATATTAAGGATAATAACCCTTTATAGGTTATAGTATTAATTACTACTATTTGCTAGCTTTAATAGAGAGCTATTCTATATAAAGATCTAGAACTTATAGATACTAAACTTATTTATATTACCTACTACTATTTTTTAGAGAGGGTAATAATAGCTATAGCTTAAAGTTTTAACTACTAACCTATTAAAGTTATTTTAAAGTAGTGGGTTATAGTTAAAAATACTCTAATTAAATAGTTTACTATATAGTAGGAACTTTAATAACTATTAGGCTTTATTAAACTTAAACTAATAACTATGCTTTAAGTTTCTATAAAGATAATTCTAATAAGATAGAGAGCTAAGATTAAAGAACCTTTTATAATATAAACTATAAGCTTAATTATTAACTCTTTTATAGAAAACTTTGGAACTTTTAATATTAATAGAGCTAATTATAAGATAGATATTCTAAGCCTTATTAAGAGAGTTACTAGCTAAGAAGATAACACTTTTAACTTAAATACTATAGAAGCTATTAAACCTTATAAATAATAATCTTAGAATAATATATAGACTTAATATTAGTAATAGTAGTACTATTACCTATAAGCTAGTTATAGTAACTATTAAAGTAGCTACTAATAATATTAAGAGTTTAGAAGAGGTAGAGGAAGAGGAGACTATAGAAGCTTTTAGTAAGAGAGACTATAGTAATATATATCTTTTTAGGCTTTTAGATACTACTAGTTTTATAGAGTAGTAGCTTATATTATTATTAGCTATATTAAGTACTTTAAAGCTAGCTAGAGGGAAGTCTGCTACTATATAGCACCTTTTTACTTTATTAGTACCCTTAATTCTAATATCTAAGTTAAAGCAGATATTATTAATAAAGGCTATATAGCTAGGAGGATAGATAGCTAGATAATTTTAAGATATATTTTTATTAATAAAGATAGCTTTATAAACTATATAGTAGCTACTAGTAGAATAGTAGAGAAGTAGTAGCTAAGACTAATAGAAGAGATTATATAAGTTATTAGTTATAATAAACTATACTCTAAGTAATCTATTAGCTTTATAGATTAAGGGAAGGATATAATATAGTTATATAACTTTATTAATATAATATTTTTTAGCTTTAAGCCTAGAAACTAGTATATTAATCTAGTTAAAGATATTACTACTATAAAATAGGTAAAGGTAAGAAGCTATTACTTAGAACCTTATAATACTTATATTTAATAGATATTTTAAATAGTAAACCTACTTATAGTCTGAGATCTTCTAATTTAAATTACCTAGTAAGTTACTAAACTTTCTAATAATAAAGAAGATACTAATAATATTATATTATAGGATATCCTAAAAGAGCTAGTTAAATAATAGAGATAAGAAGAGTAAAATAAGCCTTAGATTTAATATAGTAATTTATAAACTAGCTATATACTTATACTAGAGCTATATAGTAAGAGAGTAAATAAAAAGATAGCTATTTCTAAAGCCTTTCTTTATTAAAACTAGCTAGACTAGAATAGAATAGTTTATAATACTACTAAAGTAATAATTAATAAGTATAAGAATAGATATAATTTAAAGATATAAGAGGTTTTTATTTCTACTAATATTATACTTCTAGATTAATTTAATAAGATAGAAGCTAGTAATAAGAAGCTATAAGAGTAGATAGACTAATAGAATAATAGTAAAAACTATTTTAAAGGCTAAGTAACTTTAGCTACTATTTCTATAATCTTATCTAAGAATTTATAGACTAAGTAAGTATAGTTTAACTACTATATAATTAATCCTATCTTTAAAATAGATACTATAATTAAGAAATAGAATTCTATACTTCTTCTATTACTAAGATATATTACTATTTTAGACTTTATTATAACCTATTAGTAAATTATAATTACCCTTTATAGCTCTATAAATATACTAATTAAGGGAATTATTAATAGTAGCTTAGTAATTAATCTTATTAGTAAAGGATATATTAGGTGTCTAGATTTATAGAGTAATATAGTTAGAACTAATATAGGAATTTATAAAATTACTAATAAGAAGTAGAGGATCTAATTTATAGGTATAATTATAAATAATATCTATATTAGAGGTAATATAATTTAAGATATTAGCTTCTTTATCTTTCTAGAAAATATTTATAATAAGAACTTAGTACTAGAAGCCTCTTTTATCTTAAAGACTAGAATAATCTTAGATTATATATAAAACTAGATTATTAGAGTCCTTTAGTCTAGAAATATTAAGATTAATATCCTATTATTATTCTATATAGGAGACTTAACTATTTACTTTTTAGAAATTATTACTAAGATAAACTACTTTATCTCTTTATAATATTAATATACTCTTATATCTCTTATAGAGGAGGGGAAATAGAGGCTACTACTAATAGATCTAATATAGTAGTAGGCTTAGAATTTATAGAAGATAATTAGTAAGTTAATAAAGTTAAAGATAAAAAAGAGTTAGATATAATACTAAATAGTATAAAGGCATATTAGGATATTAAAGTGATTTAGTAAGTATTTAAGGGCTTATATAATCTACTAGAGGAAGTTAAGTAATAAATAGAGCTAGATAAAAAAGTTATTACTATTTTTAAAGAATTTAGATTAATTTTTAATAAAATCCTAGAAACTATAATCTAAGAAGAAGTTATCTCTAAGCTTAATAATATCTATAAAGTAATTATAAGTACTAGATATATTAAAGAATATAATAGTTATAGTATTAACTATTAGTATTATATTTATAGATCTAAGAAGAAAGTAGTAAAGAAGAGAATATCTAGGAGGAAGTATAAATTAGTATATTAAAAAGGAATTAAAGTTATTATAGCTATAAATACTATCTTTTCTTATTATTACTATATACTTCTATAAATAATATCTATATTACTAATAGAAGATATTAATATACTATATAAGATAAAAGATAAGAAGATTTAACCTATTAATAATACTATATTAGATAGTTTAACTCCAGATAGTAACCTAGAGTGAAAGTTAAAGGTATAGGTGAGAGTGGAAAAGAATATAAAGCTAGATCTTAATACTCTATTTGCTAGCCTAATTATACTAAAGTTTTTAAGTATTAAGCTAGAAATAAGACTTATAAAAACCTAGCTAGAGGCTATTCTAATAGTAAGAGAGGAAGCTTTAGCCTAGAAATTTGCTTATTATAGCTCTATCTACCCTTCTATTACTTTCTTATAGATAATATAGATAATCCTATATAAAGTATAATAAGTAAAAGGAATTCTAATATTAAGAGGGTTAGAATAGAATATTATTATAATTTTAAAGAATAAACTAGAGAAGGGAATCCTAGAGCAGAGTTATATAGCATATTATAATCTATTCTTCTTTATATATAAGAAAGATAGTAAAATAAGACTTATTAACTCTATAATAAAGATAAATATAATTATAATTTAAAATATAGTACTGCCCCCCTCTATAGATAACTTTTTAGAGGATTTTACTATATACTAGTTATTATCCCTTTTAGACTTCTTTTTAGAATATAACTAAGTTTTCTTAAACTCTATAAGCAGAAACTTAACTATATTTGCCTCACCTATTAGACTACTATATATATATACTTTACCTTAAAGAGTAATAAATTTAGTTATATAATTTATAAGAGTAATAATTAGAATTCTATATAACCTTATATCTAGTTATTATAAGGCCTTTCTTAATAATATTACTATTAAAGAACTAACTTTATACTATAATAAAGAAGAGATTAAGTCTTATCTAGAAATTTATAGATTTATTTTAAAGTATTTATAGAATATTAATAAGGTTCTAGTTAATTTAGAGCTAGTAGAGTATATAGTAGTAGTAGTTAAGTCTTAATAGGCCTAGAAAGTAGTAATAATTATTAGCTATATTTATAGTACTAATAGATAATATCTAGAAAAAGTAAAGATAGTTAAGATCTATAAATAGATTACTTATACTAACTTAATAGAGTTAAGAGCTTTCCTAGAAATTATAATATTTTATAGATTTTAGGTAAAGGATTATTTAACTATTATAAAGTTACTTACTAATTTACTTAAAAAGGATATCTCTTTTTATTAGAAAGAGAAATATAAGATAGTAATAGATATCTTAAAGTTAATACTTACTAAAGCTCTAATCTTTATTATCTTAGATTATAGTTTTAGAAGAGAAGATATATATCTTATAGTTAATACTAGTAATATAGGATAGAGTAGAGTTCTAGGCTAATTTATTAAGAACTAATATATAGTTTCTTACTTTAAGAGTAGCACTTAGTTAGAACTAGAACTATTCTATAATACTAGAAAGAAGAAACTATATAGCGTTTTAAAGGCCTTAAAAAGAGTATATAATTATCTCTATAAAAGACACTTTATTCTAGAAACAGATACCTAGACTTTAGTTATATAACTAAATAAAGTAGCTATAAATCTCCTAGAAGCTTTTATTATTTAATAGATTATATAGATTTAAATATTTAACTTTAAGATATAATATATCTATAATATATAGAATATAGTAGTAGATAGCCTCTTATAGAAACTCTAAGGCTTTTTAGATATAATTAATAAAGAAGTAAAAGGAGAAATTAATTTTTAGATTTATTTGCAGATCTTCTTTATTAATATTAAGGCTAGTTTCTTCTTTAATTAAGTATAATAATATAGTAATATATAATAAATAGTAAAGGTTTTTATAGGAGATATATAGGAAATTATTAGCAGTATAATAACTATTCTAGATACTCTTTTTAATAATTTATAGGCCTATTTAGTATATTCTTAATAGATTACCTACTATTTAATAATATAAAGGTGTTTTCTAGGAATTTAACCTATTAGATACTATAATTTCAAAATTAGAGCTCTAGACTACTATATTTAAAACTGCCTGCTTTTTACTAGACTAATAAATTAAAAGCTAATACTAAGATAAATTATAGATAACTCTAAATAGAGGAGAAAGCTAATTACTAAAGCCTATAAAGAAAGCAGTTATAGAGATAAGTAAGCTATAGTAAGGAGATTATCTAACTATTATATATAGAGTAATATATATTTAGAAGTTAAAAAGTCTCTGAAAAGTTATTCTAATAACTAAAAGAGAAGAGCTTAATATATAGATAATATAAAAACCTATAGTTTATTAAAGGGATTACCCTTTATAAGAATTTTATTAAATATATAGAGAGTAGGTAAGTAGTATCTTATAGAGGCTTAGAATCTGCTTACTAGATAGCTTAAAGTATACTAGCTTAGATAAGTAACTATAGCTAAGATTATAAAGTTTATTTAAGAGGAGGTTATCTATTAATATATACTATATAGTAAAATTATTATTAATAGAGGTCTGGAAAATAAGAGTATTATTATTAAGTTTAATAAAAAGTATAATATAAGGAGAAAAGTAATATTAGCCTATAATCTAAGAGCTAATAGGGTAATTAAGACTAGTTATTAGTCTATTACTTATTCTTTATTAATATAGACTAGAGAAAGGAAGAATATTAACTCTTAACTATATTTATCTACTACCCTATTTATAAACTAATTAAGTATTTATACTTTAACTAGCTTTAGCTTTTTCTATCTTTTATATAGATTTAAACCTATTATATCTATTAAGACTCTAATACTAACCTAGAGGGTTTTTAATTAGAATTTAGTAACTATATAAGAGGAGGAGGTTTAGATATATCTATAAGCCTTTCTATAACTTAATAAAAATAGAAAGTAAGCTAAAAAGATAATTAAGAGTTAATATAAGAAGACTATAGAATATAATAATAATTAATATAAGTAAATAATAAGAAAAGAGAGGCTAAAAGTAGGTGATTTAGTTCTAGTATTTAATATTAAGAGATTAATTAATAAATCTTTAATTAAGAAGCTTAACTACTAATAGTAAGGCTCCTTTTATATCTTATTATATACTTCTAATATCTTATTATATTAACTAGTAATATTAATAGGAGAAGAGATTATAAGTAGAATATTTAGTAGAAATTAACTTTAGAAATTTATTTAAGTACTTAAAGAATATTAGAAACTAAGTAATATAGATATTTATAAATCTAATTTAGAGAGAAATCTAGTAAAAATCTTTCTAGTACTAGAAAATAAAGAGTATAATAATTATATACTAGAAGAAGAAGATAAAGAACTAATAGTATCTAGAGAGATAATTAGAAATAAAGAGAAGAATATATTATAATTTATAGTAAGATTAAGATAGTATCTAAGAGATTTAGAAATAGTAATTAAAGTATTAAAGGCTAAATAATAACTAGTAATAGAAATCCTATAGATATTAAAGGAGAAAGAGAGGAAATATATTAAGATAGAGAATTTAAAGAACTTATAATCTTTCTTTTATTCTTAAATACTTAGTTTAATAATTTATAAACCTATTTATATTTATTTATAAGGTTTTCTTTTCTTTATCTTTTATATTTTAAAAGTTTAAGATTCTAGAAATAATATTTCTAAACTTTAAAGATAAGAATAAGAGATAATATTAACTTATTAAAATATATTACTCTATTACTAACTATTTTTTAATATAATAGTAATCTATCTATTAATAACTTTAATATCTATACTAAGTATAAGATATTAGAGATTTATAGCTTTTTAATAATAATATAAAAACCCCTTTATAGATTTAGCTATTACTAAACTAAATAAATAAGAGAACTAATAGTTTAAGAATAAATAGAAGAGAAGAAAAGAGAAGAGGGTATTAAAATATAGTTACTAACCTATAAAAAGGATACTAATATCTAGATAACTAAGAGTATAGTAATAAAGCTATTAATACTAAAAGCAGCTATATAATACTATTACTAGTAAGAAAAAGAAGAATATTTATAAAAGAGATCTTATTAATTTTATACTTAGATAGGATTTAAAGTTAGTTTTATAAACCTATTTAGAGGATATTTTCTTTATATTTTTATTACTACTTAATAATATTTCTATTATTTTTTCTCTTTTTCTCTATTTTATAAAGATATATTTAGTTACTCTGTTTTATTTTTTTTAACCTATAATATAAAGCTTTAAATAGTTAGTAATCTCTATAAGGTTAAAGTTTAAAAGTAGCTCTAGTATAAAAGAGTGCTAAAAGTAGGTAAATCTAGCTTCTAGATAATACTTTTAAGTCTATTAAGGATAAAAAGTATTTTAAAGGATTAAAAAGTTAAATTTAGATATAGCTAATATAGTAGTATTAGCTAGGATTTAGAACTATAGAATTATTATAATATTATTAAATTTTCTACTCTTTCTTACTTTATTATTATATTTAATCCTATATCTATAATACTTATAAATACTTAGATTATTATAAGAGTAATTCTCTAAAATTTTATAAAAGAAGTAGTTAGTATAAGAAGTATTTAGTATAGAAATATATTTAAAGTATAGTTTATAGATAAAAATACTAGTTATAGGGTTTCT
Source organism: Colletotrichum neosansevieriae (assembly GCA_036785495.1). Classification (NCBI taxonomy): domain Eukaryota; kingdom Fungi; phylum Ascomycota; class Sordariomycetes; order Glomerellales; family Glomerellaceae; genus Colletotrichum; species Colletotrichum neosansevieriae. The sequence continues at coordinate 147,446 of JAVHLV010000147.1, read as the reverse complement.
TATAGTATAAGTATACTCCTTATAATAGATATAGAATACTATATTATAACTATCTTAGAATTAGATAAATAAGCTATAAGTAGCTATTATATACTAAAAGACCTTTATCTACTATAAGCTAGAAAGAAAGATAGTAGAGATATAAATAAAGACTTAATAGTAAAAGTTACTAGTTCTCTTAGTTACTTTAAATATTTAATTAAAGTCTTACTTACTAAGATAAACTTTCTAGAAAGCTAGTCTTATTATATTAGTAGTCTTATTAGAAAATATCTATAAAATAAAAGCTACTTCTAAATATTTATTACTAGAAATATTAAAATAGAGCTAAGTAAGGCTTATAGCAGCCTAAAAAGATAATAGATATTAGTTAAGTAATAAGAAGTATAAGAAAAAATAGATTACTTAAAGTTAGTTATTAGAATACTAAATAAAAAGAGATATATTATTTTACTTTATTTAAGGTATAGAGATATTAGAACTAAGTATTTAGAGAGTAGCTTTTAAGAGAAGATAATAAGAATAAGGCTAATTAGTGTTTTTAATATCTAATATAAGGAAGTTATAGTTAGCTATAATAAGAGAAAGTGATTTATAAATATAAGAAGAAGAATTTAGAGAAGTTAAGTTAAGATTAAGAAATAGAGAGAAAGATAACTATTAGAGAAAGAGAAGTTAATATTAGAAAATAGAGGAGAATATTTACCTAGTTTTATAACTAGATTTCTTACTTTAATAGCTACTAATAGTTACTATTTTCTTTATTCTTTTCTTATAAATAACTGCTTTAATTTACTATTAGATATATTATTAGATTTTTTATTTTAAGTTTACTTTACCTTTATTAGAGCTAAGAGAGCTAAGAGAGAAAGAAGTTAATTATTTCTTTTATAGGATATTAATAAATTACTAATACTTTAAAGTAATTAGTAGATATAAGAGAGTATTACTAACCCTTTTAGTTTCCTAGATCTTCTCTTTTTTATTTATATTTATATATACTATTTAATTTATTCTCTTAAATAGGAGATATTTAATACTAACTATTATACTATAATATCTTTAGATTTTATAATTACTCTTATTTAATCTATCTATTTAGTTTATAAATTACTTACTCTTTTCTCCTATTAACTTTCTTTCTAAAAATATTATAATAGAAAAGATTATTTTTAATAATAGTAATACTCTAAATAACTATATTTAGGAGCTAAGATCTTTAAAGCTTTCTACTTCTAATATTAGATAACTAATAGATTCTATATTTAATAAACTAAGTAAGAGCTAATTCTAGGTATAAGGCTAGATTATTAGAGATATATTAGGCTTTAGACCTATAGAGAAACTAAGATATTAGCTACTAATAATTAAATATAAAACTCTATTTCTATAATACTAAGATATAACTAGCTAGATATATTTCTCTAATTTACTAATAAAATATATACTTATTAAATACTAGAGCAAAACTCTAGATATAATATAGGAGTTATTCCCTCCTTTTAAACTATAGTATATTATTACTAGCTTATATAATATTATTAGAATATTAGAGACTAAGATTCTAATATACTTTATAGATATTATAGTAATTATATATTACCTTATAAAACCTATTAAAGCTAGATAACCCTTTTAGTACTATATAATTAGAGGTATAGAAGATAACTTTAATAATAGAAATCTAAGAGATAGTATAACTGCCTAGTTTAAAAAGAAAGCTCTAGATATACTATTTATCTATTTATAAGTATCTAAATTAAATAGAGTAGTCTTTTTAGAACTGCTAATTAACTTATATAATAAATAAAACTAGTTTTATAATAATTAGTAGTTAGAAAAGAGAGTAGAGAAAAAACTATAAACTCTAATATATATTATAACTAGAGTCTTATCTAGAGCTCTAGCTATTATAACTAAAGTCTTATTAAGATAACTATATCTAATTAATCTTTGCTATACTAAATCTCTATTATAGACTTTTAGCTTATATCTAGTTAACTAGTTTAGATCTTTTATATAATCTAGAAGCTTAGTACTACTAAAATAGCCTCTATAAATAAGAAAAAGGATCTAGATTAACTAACTATTAGTGACTTTTATAAATAAAGAGCTATTTAAAAGGTATTAGGTCTCTTTAAAGCTAGATAGAACTATTTAAGACTAGGTTTTTAAAGATAGAAAGAGGATATTAGAGCAAATAGTACTAGAAGTAATAAAAGACTAGAAGAATAAGTATATTCTATAATTTATAAACCTAAAACTCTCCTTATCTAATAGAATAAGTCTTAACCTACCTATATCTAAGAATATTTATTTATAGATCTAACCTACTAGTATATCTAATACTAAAGCTTTAAGGAGTAATAAAGGATTATTAGAATATCTAACTATTTAAAATATAGTAATAAGAGATAAGATTAAGAAGTATAAAAGGGTGAATAATTAGTAGTAACTAATTAATTTAGCAAAGTATTATAATTATTCTAGGTCTATAAAACTATTAATATTACTATATCCTACCCCCTTTTTAGCAGAATAAGTTATTTTTAAATCCTATAATAACTTAGTAGTTTTTAACTATATAAGGCCTGCTAACTCTATACTAAATAATAATTAACCTGTTTTAGTAGTTTCTTAGTATATATAAAATAACTAGTAGTTAGTAGATTATCTAATAACTAGATATAGGTAAGGATTAGTTATTAATAGTATAAAAAAGGTGGAATATCTTTCTAACCTTTATAATATATAAGAGATACTAATATAATAAGAAAACTTAGATAACTCTAAAATTATAAGCCTTCTTAGACTTATAATTAGAGGGTTTCTGCTTTTTATCTATATCCTACTTTAAGAGCTATCTTAGATACCTAGAATAGAGATTATAGCAGATATAGTTAGTATAATAAGGGGAGGTATAAGTAATCTTTAAGATATTATAGCTGCTTTCTTATTACTTAATTATAGTAATAGTTATTAGGTGATAATTATTATAGACTAAGTAAATAGTAATTACTTTTACTAGAACTCTATATAGGATTTAGAAAGTAACTAATAATTTATAGATACTATAAATAATCTTAATAGATAGTATTATAAGATAGGAGCCCTAGTATATCTTAGAATAATTCTATTAACTAGTTATTATATAGTTAATTTAACTTAATAAAGAGATAGATTTATATATAGACTTAGATATATTAAATAGGCCTAAGTATTCCTTTAAGAGGGTATCTTATTACTATAATTTAGCTATATAGCTAGAAGAGATAGAGAGCTCTTTATTAATATAGAAATCCCTTTAGTTAACTAATATATTTCTACTATTACTATAGAATTCTATAATATATCTATTAATATTAGCTTTACCCTATAAGACACTCTATATAGCTAATAAGACTTTAAGAAAAATCCTTTCTTTTCTATATAACTCTCTATACTTAAATCTAGCTAACCCTTACTCCTAAATAATAATATAGGGAACTTTAGGGATAATAATAAGCCTAGAATTCCCCCTCTAAGAGATTTACTAAAGTTAGCTTTATCTAATATATTAGATAGTAAACTTAATTATCTAGAATACTAACTTTAAATATAAGTCCTTTAAATACTAGATTAAAGTATAAGTGCTAAATCTTAATTATAAGTTATAATTATAGATATACTATCTTATTCTAAATATCCTAATATTTTAAATAAATATAACTATAATAGAGAAGACTATATCTAACAGAAAGTTAATTAATAGAAATAGATAGAGCAGAATACTTCTAAAAGGTTATATTACTATAATTTCTTATACCTGCCTTAATAGAGAGGATAGTTTTAGCTATATTAGGGTTTAGAATAGGATAAGAAATATAATAAGAAAGAGGAGATTATAAGGCTATTATTAAGGTATAGTTTATAATAGAAAATAATAGCACCTAATAGATCTTCTTAATAGTAAAATTACCTGCTAAGAAGAAACTATTAAATAGAAGGGTCTATAAATAGGATTTTATATATTTTTTATATAAGTAGATTTATTTATCTGTTAAGACTCTCCTTTATAATATTATAAAGAGTTTTAAGGGGATAATTAGAATAGAATAAGTAGAACTTAGTAGTATAATTTCTAAGAAAGCCCTCTTAGTATATAGGTTTATTATAAAAGAACTATAGTTAAGGAGAGAGAAAGAGCATAGAGGAGAGGAAGAATTATTATTATTATTATTAATACCTTAATACTTAATTCTTAAGTTTTTTAGGAATTTCTCAGCAAATTTATACTTATTTTCAGTGATCTCTTTTAATTAGATCTGTAAATTACTTTATATATCTTTTAAGCCTATTTTTATTATTCTAGCCTGGTTATAGGTGGAGTTATGTTATTTGCTATCCTTTCTAGCTCTTATAGTTCCAGACTTTATTATTAATACTATATTAGAATAATCCTATATATAGTAGTAATAATATAGCCTGATATAGTATTTGCTATAAGCTGCTTTATAAGGTTTAATAATAATCTAGGCTCTATATAGTACTATACTACTAATTAAGTTCTCTAATACCTCTATTAAATATAATATCTCTACTTTAAGTATAGTACTAAGCCTAGCAGACTAGATAATATACTTAAAGTTACTTTAGATACTAGCTTTATAGATAATATAGTTAACTAAAAGAGCTTATAAGTACTTATAATAAAGCTATTTAGAGGTATAATTATATAGAAGGTAAATAAGTAGATAATAGTTATAATATTATTAACTAAGATAGAGCTACTTATATTATCTTAAGCAGTATATAAAGCTCTCTTTATAAGTTAGCTAATAACTACTTTATAAGTTTAACTTCTAAGTAATATTACTATTAAAGCTGTTTTTACTATGCTTAGTATAATATTAATAATAATCTAAATCTAGTATAATAATTAATAAACTATTTAGCTAGTTAATATAGAGCTTATTTAGCTATAAATAAGGCTATAATATATTAATATCTATAACTACTAGCTATAGTAGGAGATTATAGAAGGGTATATAGCAGTTAGCTATACCTTATTAGTAGAGATAATAGCAGATAGACTTATAAAGATACTTATACTATCTTAATTTAAAGCATTTTATAGTTAGCTATAAATAAGTAACTAATATATATAAGTAGAGGTAAACTATATATAGGACCTAGAGGAAGAGGATAATATAAAATATATAAAGGTAGTGGAAATCTATATTTAAAATAAGATAGACCCTAATAGAGTTTAGAAATAGCCTCACTAGGCTAGTAGTTTCTAAGGGGGTGTATTAGATTATAGGGTCTAGAATATATAGTATAAGTTAGGTGTAATATTAGTCTGGCTCTGTGTGCAGGCCTGAAGCGGCCTGGGCGTGCTAACTATAACTAGGGTGCGTATAGGAAAAAGGGGTTAGAATGCGCCTAAATAAGAAAAAATATATAGAATAATATATATACTATAGTATTACGAATATACGTATAATTACGCCTAATTTGACAGATTATGCCTTTCTGGATTACTCTAAACTATTTATTCTTTATATTAATAATAGTTATAAGGGCCTTAGTATAGCTCTATACTAGGAATAACCTAATAGTAAAATATAGCCTATTCTCTTCTTATTATATATATTATTATAAGCTAAAGCAAACTATACTATTATAGAAATTAAGACTCTTATTCTAGTTTAGTTACTATATAAACTAGAATACTACCTTAATAATAGTATAATCTATATGCTTTTAGACTATATAGTAGTTAGGGATATATTCTAGATAGTTAGTTTAGGTAAGCTAAAAGGCTATTATTATTTAGTTAACTGGAAGCTTATACTTACTAAATAAATAGACTATATTATAATTTAATATTATCCTAGCTATAAGTATATTAATACTAATACTTTATTAAGACTGCTAATTTCTACTCTATTGCTCTATATATTGCTTATTAATAATAATAATAATAAAGCTGATAATAATCTAAACCTATCTGACCTTAATAATATCTAGGCTCTAACTAGACCTAGTAAATAGATATAGATACCTAATAAGGTATAACTATTATATAAAATTTGGATTATAATATACTAAGGTGCTTAGCTATAATAGTATTAAGATAAGATATAAACTAATAATATAGTATAGAACCTCCCTGTTACTATAGAAATAGATATAATTACTACTAAATTAATAATAACTGATATATTTTACTCTAAGATCCTTAAAGCACTACTAATAGACTCTACCTTTTATTAAATCTATAATAATATAATCTAGACTAATTAAAACTGCTTATATAGTTTCTTACTTAATAATTAAAAGCTTCTCTATTTCTAAGATAAGGATAATTTATATCTTTATATACTATAAATAGTTATACCTAATATCTATAAAGCTGCTTATAATAATAGAGTATATATTAGTATGGGATAAGTATATAACTTTCTATAATAAAGCTGTTTTTTCTGGGATATATATTAAGAACTATAATTATATATTATCTACTGCCTGGAATACTATAAAGTGAAACTAGACTAAAATGCTTTCTATAGTAACCTCACTCTAATTAAAGTGCTATATATATCTCTCTCTATAATTTATCTTAACTTTATTATAGCTCTGCCTATATTAAAGTAAGGCTATAATATTATATTCTTTTTTATAGATAAAACCTCTAAGTTTACTAGAAAACTTATTAGTTATATAGATTAGATTATAGAATAATAGGCTACTTTATATATCTATAATATCTACTCTAACTAGAGCCTACCTAATATCTTTATTTCTAATATTAACTCTAAGCTAGTCTTAGCTTTATAGATATTCTTATATACTATAGCTAATATCTAACTTAAAGTCTCTATAATATATTATTATTAAGCTAATAGATAAGTTAAAAGGACTATTTAAATAATTATCTATATATTTTAAGCCTTAATTAGTTCCTAACTTAACTATTCTAATTAGAAAGATATCCTGCCTTATATTCTAGCCTGTTTTAATATATTAGTCTTAGCTACTATAAAGCATATTCTCTATAAAGTTCTCTTTAGTAGGATAGCTAAGTTCTTTCTGTTTCTAATAAATTAACTAGCTATAGATTTTAGATCCTAGTAATATAAGATTTACTAAGAAGTATAGGAGGCTTACTAGATCTCTCTAATAAAGATAAAGACCTACTATAATAATAATTACTATCTATCTTTATATTTAGTAGTAGGTAATATAGTCTATATTAAACTTTTAAAGAAGGGACTTCTAGAATACTATTTTAATAGCTAGACTAAATTCTCTTATATTTATAAAAAACTATTTAAGATTAAAAAGATTATTAACCTATTAAGATACTATATCTATCTACTATTATAGCTTAAATAGTACTCTGAAATATCTATTAAATATCTTAAACTAGTCTAAAAAGATCCCTTTAACTAACTAAGCTAACTCCTAGATCCTTTATAATAAAGTAATAAAGAGAAATTTATTATTAAGAAAATCCTTATCTATAATACTTATAATAGTAAACTTTACTATTATATTAAATAGTTAGGCTACTCTAAGCCTATCTAGCACTTTACTAATATTATTAAATAAGATATCTCTAACTTAGTATATAAGTACTATAAATTATAATATATAATAGAGTGTTATTTATATAAGGTATAGATATAATAGGATAAAGTATCTTTCTATTAGGAGTTTATATCTATATAAGTATTATTACCTCTTATATTTTATATAATATATACTCTCTACCCTGATTTATTAGCTATAGATAACTAGGTTTTAATCTTCACCTTATTAATTACTGAAATTTCTTTTTACCTCCTTTTTCTATTAAGCTAACTGTTATAGATCTACTTTTACTAACTTCCTGCTTTTATGCCTTTCTCTTATTAATACTTATCTTTACTTTTATTTTATTCTTTATTTTCTTCTCACTTATAACTTTTTTCTAAATACTATTTAATTAATAAAAAATCCTTAACTCTTTCTAAATTATTATTCTTTCTAAGTTATTATTATTACTAATAACTACTTATACTCTTAACTTTAATAGAAATCTTAGTAATACTTCTTTAGATTTCTAATATTATTAGCTTTTAATATAACCTAATATAATAGACTCTAAGTAACCCACTACTTCTAGTAGTAACCTATTATATTCCTAGACTTATAAGTTAAAAAATCTCTAATCTCCTTATCTATAAAACCCTGTTAATACCTTTACTATTTACTACCTAATTATTGCTAATTAGCTTTAATATAGCCTGGATAAATTTCTTTAGTAAAAATCTACTAACTATACCTAACTACTCTTCCTAGATAGATATATATCTATAGCTAAGTATTAGTAATTATAGTTAATAGTTATCAGAGACTTCCTAAATCTATTTAATTACTAAAGCCCCTCTATCTATACTAATAATACTGCCTAACTCTCTATAACTAGAAACTAGTATGCTACTATAGAGAATTAGTATAATATTACTAATAACTAGAATGCTCCCTAAGTTAAGAATAGTTAGATAACTACTGCTATTACCTAGGGTAATAATATATAGTAAGTTAATAATAGATAGGGAAATATATCTACTAACTAAGACTTTAATAATAAGGATATTATATATAATAATATAGATTCTATTAATCTCTGGGAGGGTAAGCCTAAATATAATAAAGAATTACTCCCTTATATCTATATTAATATGAATTATTATAAGGAAAAGATCCCTAAATTTACTGCTCTACTAGAGGTATCTAATATTACTAATATAATTAATAATCTCCTAGTTAATACTATTAATAAGAAATATTATAAGTATACTATAGCTAATATCTCTAAAATTAGTATATTCTTACTAGATATATAATAAGTTATATTAGAAGTTTAAGATATATTTCTAGAATTCTTAAAGCTTATATACTTGCTTAGAATTAATAAACTTATTATAGGATATCTCCTATCTATACTTACTAAAGTAGGTTTAGACCTAGATAGTATCTATACTCTCCTTACTATTATTAAATTACTTACTCTCTCTAGGGAACTTTAACTCTTATACTATTATAAAGTAAAAGGTAAATATTTCTGCTTTATAAGAATTAAGATCCCCATTTATATCCTTACTTCTATATCTATTACTAGAGCTGCTAATTAGAATAATACTATATTATTATTACTAATACTAGATATTGATAAACTCTGTAATTATATTATTATTATGCTTATAGTAGATTATAGATAAACTTAGTTAGCTATTATATAGCTAATTACTAATAATAAGCTAGTATAAATATATCTTAATTAGTAGTAAAAGAATATCTTTATAGAAGATATAGATATAAAACTGTTAATAATCCTTTTCCCTAACTAAGTAAGTATTTTCTAATTTCTCTCTGTTTTATTTAATAATATTAAGAATATAACTAATAACCTAATATATATCTAGAATATCTTATCTTACTACTTTAAAGACCCTATTAATCTCTATTAGCTTAACTAGAGAACTATTTAAGTTAGTACTAAAAAACCTTTACTTCTAGTACTATTATAGCTAGTTTTTCTTATAGATATCTTATATATAATAGCTTTATAGGTATCTAGCTATAAGGAATTTAAAGTTAATAATAGTAGTATAGCTAAAATAGAAATCTATACCTTTTATAAAGTAGCACTCTTTCTAGATCTATAATTAGTATAGTTATTAGGTAAAGATAAGTATAGTATCTAATCTAATAGCACTATCTAATAATACTTTAGTATAGTTATACTAGACTTAATAGTTAAAAGCCTTTCTATACTTAATATTAGTATATTATTTAAAGTTATCCTCTCTAATATATTACCCCCTATACTATAAAACCTTCTCCTAGATAAATCTAATACTAATACTTAAGTGTGATATATACTTAACTATCTTATTACTAGAGTACTAGAACTATTTGCTAAATATAATACTATATTATATAATATACTAAAGTATATTTATAAAGAAGCTAAGTCTAACTAGAATATAGATATAGTAGCTAATATTACTGCTACTATGCCTAATTAGCTACTATCTAACCTCACTAATAATCTACTTAATAATATAGATTTATAGGATATATATATACTTACTGTCCTTAACCTCCTACTCTACTTCCTCTCTATCTATATAGATAAGGATAAATAGCTTAATACTCTTCTATAAATATTTTATAGTATTAACTTAACTATATCTATATAAACCTATCTACCTTCCTGCTTTATAACTTAAATCTCACTACCTCTAGATAGATCTATAGATATAATCTACCTTAGTATCTATATTCTATATAAATAAGGCTAGCTATTATCTATAGATATACCTTTTATTAAATTCCCTATATATTCTGATATAATTAAATCCCTTTATAAGTCTGCTACCCTAATATAGATAATCTATATAGTATTTAATAGTAACTTCCTATATTAGTAGATATTAATAATTTTCTATATTTAGGTTTCTTAAAATACTATTAAAGCTAAGATAGCTATAATTTCTAAGATATCTATAATACTAGAAGGTTTATATTATAATATAGTTTAGCACTTTATATTAAAATTCACTACTATATACTACTATAATATCTACTAAGATCTACTAAAACTTATATAACTAAACCTCTAACTGCTCTATAATATACTAACTATAATATTATACTATTATCTAGCTTAACTTCTTGCTTTTAGTGGTGGTCTAGGCTTAGAAAAGATATTAGCTATACTTAATATTACTTTTATATTAAGCTATAATACTTCTCTTAGAGTAATCTAGTTACTATATTTTAATAAACTCTATAATAATACTATTCCTAAGCTTAAATATACTTTTTATAATCTTAAAGGTATTTATTATCTTTATACCTGTTATACTATAATAGTAGCTATTATAGATTATAGGTAGTATAACCTAGATAAACTCTAGATTAGACTAGATAGTGCTATATCTATAATTGCTTACTCTATTAATATAGTAGATAACTATAAAGATTATAAGTACCTACTTACTAATCTAGATTCCTTAGTAATATAGTGTCTATTTATAATAGAAAAAGTAAGGGAAAATAAGGATATTAAGTTTAATATCCTTATAAAACTCTAATCTAAGTTTAAGTGAATCTTGGAAGAATATATCTAAGCTATTAGTAATATAGATATACTAATTACTATAGTACTTCTATAAATTTGCTTTATTATTATAACTCTATATATAGTTACTAATTATATATCTATATATAATAAGAATAATAATACTATATTGTTACTATTTGCTATTTTTATAGATAAGACAGGTTATATACTAGAGGTATAATAGTAGATAATACTTACCTACTATAACCTAAAGCTTATTATTATTATAGAGAATATAGTCTAATTTAGACCTATATTAAAAGTATATAATATTTATAGCTATAAGGCTTTCTTCTCTCTATAATGCTTTATATTATTTCTTTTATATATAGAAACTGCTAGAGCTCTATCTGCTACCTTTCTTATTAACTAATAAAACTAGAGTAGAATTATGGAATAGGCTGCAAAAAACCTATATAAAGAAAAGATAAATATTATTTATTTTAATATTAATATAGTAAACTTCTTTAGATATCTTAGTAAGAAGCTATTCTACCTTAATAACTCTATAGTAAATAGTTTTATTATTAATATAGTTAAGAGTAATAAATAATATATTAGTACTTTAAAAGCTAATATTACTAACTAAAACTATATTATCTGATTTATTCTTACCTTATTTATAAAAGGTTTTCTATCCACTTTAGATAATAATAAGCAAGGTAATTTAATAGTTATTATAGAATATACTAGCTAACTAATAGCCTATAATTAAGAGTGAAAAAGGATTATAGTAAATTAATTTATTAAAAATAATATCTAATTTAGAATAGTTAATAACTCTATATTAGTAAAAGCTAATATTATTATCTTTAATATAGTTTGCTTAGACTTACTTTGCTTCTTTAATAATACTCCTTATATAATAGTTACTACTATTTATATAAGAGGTATAATAATTATAATTCTTAATACTAAGAACTAGACTAAGAAAGTTAATAATATAGTGCTATAAGCAAACTTTATAATATCTAACCTTATTATTAACTACTAGAACTAATACTTTAACTATTAATATATTAATATTACTTAACCTTTTAAGGGTTTAGGATATATATTCCTCTATATATATTATAATTATAATAGATATATTAGTACTAACTATAGAGAGGAAACTAAGAAATAAGTAAATAAGCAGATATAAGGTTAGATAAAGGGGAAGCTTTCTATATATCTATATAACTATAAACTATATAAAGAACCTTACTATAATTTCTTCTACTATCTATCCCTCCTAATAAAGTCTATCTTTAATATTAAATACTAAGACTCTATAATAACTATAATTAGCAGACTATATAAGAATAATACTGCTAATAGTAGATATTCTATTTATATAACTATAGGAATATATTATATATATATATAAATTATAAATAATAGATACTTTAAACTCTATATCTCTATTATAAACTTTAAGGAGAAATTAGAATCTTACCTATACTTAAAGGCTTAAATTAATATAGTATAATTAGCCTTAAAGACTATATAGTCTAACTATAAGCTTCTAACTATATAATATAGTATTACTAGTACTATAGTTTCTAAAGCTAAAGTAATTAGTTATATATCTCTATCTCTAAAATACTAATAAGACTAATAGAATAATAGCTTATAAGATAAAGATAAAAACCTATAACTAGAATCTAATAATATATACTTAACTAATATTACTAAAGTTAAAGTACTATCTATATTCTTAGAATAATAGTAAGAATAATAGGATAATATTTTATAAGACTAATCTATCTTAGCTACTAACTAAGATAATATCTACTCTATATTATATATGTAAAATAACTAAAATACCTAGAATAATAACTAACCTTTAATATACTATATAGATATTTAATAGTAGAAAATAAAATAGAATAGAGATAAGAACTTAATATAGGATTAGATAAAATATAATACTATAATATATACTATAATAGATATAGAATTATAGTTACTTCTTTATTTATTTCCTTTTTCTCTTTTTTTTTCTTATATTATAATAAGGATATTACTTTTTTCAGACTAGGAGCTATTATATAATATAGAGTGGGTCTTTTACTAGGATAGACCTCCTTTCTATAATAACCCTATCTATATATTTAGTCTTACTAGATATATCACACTCCAGAGACATATTAAGAGATATATTTGTTTGCCTATTACAGGCAGTTCTATTTATCCTTTATCGTTTATTGCAGAGCTCCGCTCTTTATAGGTAACCTGAGATGACCTCTCTCTAATTATTCCAAAGTTTGACGGACGATTTCCTGATATCCTCGTAGCCCTCCCCGCTCAAATCATCTGTTGTTCTTCCTCTCTTTGCCGTTCCTGTTGTATGTCTTGTACTCCTTGACGTGTCCCATCGTCTTGTGGTATCCGTCGTTCTTTTGTGTCATCATCTGCTTCTCATATCAAAGATGCTCATTAAGAAAAGTGCTCAGAATGATTGACGTTGACCGCCTTCGCGAGGGCCCTCGTCTTCGCCGTCTCCAAATCAACCGCTTGGACCGTACTGTCTGCTACCACTCGGTACTCAATTCGCTCGATCATGTGGTGCTCGTCCAGGTCGAGTATGATGAGCAAAACCGTCGTCTCGACGCCTTTCTCGTCGGTTGTCGTTTGAAGACGCTCGAGATGGCAGGTGATGCGACCGCGATCCACGACAACCATGATTGGGATGTTGTATGTGGCACCATCAAATGTGCCTAGAACGCAGTCCTCTTCGGCCTCGATAGCTTCAAGCACCTGGATCTTGCCTGGGTAGATTCCGCCGGGGTAAGCGAGCTGAGTGACGAGAGTGACATCTTTTGTGGCCCAGTTGCTCAATACAGTAGTCTCTCCATCGTCCAGCTCTTTGAGAAGCTTCATGGTCTTGTCGTAGATGACACGGCGAAGTGACATATCGCGAGAGCCGCCGGTCAACTCTGCGAAGAGCAGGTCGATGTCGCTTTCCTCTCTTTCCCCTCTAAAGTCCATCTTGAGGGCCAATCGTGCTATACAATGTCAGTAATCGTGGTGTAGACTGTTTTAAGAAAAGGTTTACTAGCCTGTGTCTTCTTGTGGTTGTGAAGTGAACTTTTTGTGAGTTGGTTGTTGTAGAAGAAAAGGTTTGCCGGAGTGGAGCGAATCCGATCTGGATTTATATCCCGTCCTCTATGCCCAAAGCAGTCAGGTGAATCGTGCCTTCTCTTTGACCCAGGCTTCAGCCCTTTCCTGATATGATGAACCTGAAAGGTTATCACGGTCGTGTTGATCGCTCTTTCCTCTTTCGCGTCTTCATGGACGACCCCAGAAGTGGATGGAGATGGGAGCAAGATGACGAGTTTGAAGCTCGAGACCCGAGAACGAGTAGAACATTCAACAGTAAGGAACTAAAATAGAGAAGTCGTCAAGGCTATGCCAGTTCGATTTTGGAGGATGAAGTTGATCTGCTATGCCTCAATCGAACTAAAGAGTGCCGCGACCTTTGACGCATCTTTCCTCCGCTTGCTTCGCCATAGAAAACATGTCATCCGAAGAGCCAGGGACTTTGGTCTTCTCCATCAGCCGAATCTCGATGCGGCCTATCTTGTTCTCCTGATTCAAGTCGAATATGAAACCCAACGCCTCCTTCGTGATCGTCTCATCGACCTCGTCGTGAGAGAACTGCTCGGCGTGGCAGGTGACACGACCGCGATCAGCGATAGCCATGAGCGGGATGATGTAGCCGTTCAGTGCCCACAGATCCTTCTGATACGTCTCCTCGAAATACTCGATGACTTCCTCCTTGCCGCAGAAGATTTTGCCAATCTCGAGACCGGTGATGAGCTTGACGTCGCTGGCAAGCCAGTGTCGGTGGTTCTCGAGGATCGTCTGAGTGCCGTTAAACCTCCAGCTTCCGTCTTCGCTGAAAACCCTGCAGTCAAGGCTGAGAATGAAGTCGGTGATTGCTCGTTGGAAAACCCGGCGGAGGCCCACGTCGCTCGAAGCAGTCGAAAGCTCCGCGATGACGCGCTCCATGCTTTGCATCCAAGTCGGTGGCATCGTGAGCGAGGCTGTGAAAACGGGCGTTAGATGGTTTTCCGTATGGTTATTTGGGGGGGAGTTTGATCACCGTTTGCAGATTTTGTTGGCTTCGTAGCTGCAAGTCGTCGTCGGATGTTTCGAGGAGGGAAGTGGGAAAGCTGAGATGACCGCTTGCTCTGATTAAAATACAGACGTTGCGCTTCGCCCACCCACGGAAGTTGCACAAGGCGGCCTTTTCCTGCCTTTTCTTTTTTTTCCTTTTCTGCCTCCAGGGCTATTGGAGCGAGCCTTGACTGCTTCCCTTGCAGCTTGCGATTCCGGGCAAGGCAATCCGTTAAATTCCACATATGCATATGTCTCTGATTTAACCACAGCCAAAAGAAGTCCAACGTATGCAAATAAGCGCAGGCAGGGATCGAAAGAATGGTATAACTCTAGTGTCATGGAATGGTAATTGTATACCGGTGTGTTCTCCTGAATCTCATCCATTTCCCAAAGCCAGCCGCTGCGACCTACGATACCTCAACTTCGACGCTTTTGCCAAACCCTAGAAATAGCGATAAACCTTTTCGTGACGAAGTCCGTCTCCAGGTTGAGGCATCCTCCCACCCCGTGATAGCCACTTGATCCCAAGCACTCAACTTCTCCATTTACTGCCCTTGGTACTTGATGCATGCAGCTGGTTGTGAATGCTGGCAGATGTTCATTTAGGGCCTTCTACTTAATGAACATTGGCTTCGTATGCATATGTGTCAAGAAATCGGATTCCTCATGAGCAGGAATCTCTTGCTTCACCCCAACAGAACGATACTCGAAGCGCTTGATCTGATTTTCGGTGTTGAGATCAATGATGACAACCATGGTCCTGTTGGTCATGGGTTTCTTAAATCTGGCCTCGACATGCTCGATATAGCAAGTAATCAAGCCACGGTCGGCGACGACTAGAATCGGGCAAATGTAGACGAGAGAACCGAACCTCGAATGCAGCAATGGGTGGCTTCCATCCGACAGGAAAGCTAAAGCCTCATCCTTCCCCTTGAATATGAAACCAGGATCGTTGAGGTCGAAAATCATCGTGATGTCGTTGGCAAACCAGTCCTCGGCCTGGGTGTAGTTGCCGGAGTGAATGCCCCAGAGGAGCTGGACGGCGCGGTCCTCGAGGGCTTTGCGAATTGGCTTGTCTTTAGAGTCGCCTGTCATCTCGTCGATGAATCTTTTGTGCTTCTCAGAGTTGCTGATGTCCATTCTGAGAAGATTCTGAGCAAAACGTTAGTTACACGCTCAATCCACGGCTGTCTGTCGCTTGCCGTTGCCTTACCTTCCACTGTCGAGAGCTCGGGTGCGAGGGTTTGGAAGAAGAGGTCACGGGGGATGTGTGGTGATGCAAGGTTGAAAAGCGTTGGCCGCGGCGGGCGTTCGGGCTTTTGAGGGAGGACTGAAGGAGGGTCGATTTTGTTCACTTCGCTCGGGTCGCTGCTTCCTTTCTTCGAGAAGGAGCTTTTTTTTTACGGCAGATTCCTCGTCAAATCTCATAGGATTCTTAGCTCTTCTCGTTCTTCTCTGGGTCTTCATTGTTCATCTTCAGACTTGGATCGCTAGCCAACGAACGTCGGCCTGGAAACCCAAGCATCTTTGTTGTTTTGCTTGCGGCTTCCTGTCTTTAATTCCGAAGTTTCGAGGCCACTGTTCCACTCTATGTTTTGTTTGTCCCAACAAACAGAAGTCGACACCCTTCGCCTGTCCTTGTGCGTAGTGTACTTATCGTGGGGTTTCTTGAGGCCGAGTTCTACGGCGTGGGTTTGCACGTTACTGGGTTGATGGGAAAGACAGCAGTCAGACTTATTCTGCTTGATATTGACTCTGTAACTGTCAAGTCTCAGGCCTTTACCATTGTTTGCGCAGTGAAAATGATTCATCACTGTATCCGTTGCCAGGTGCTTCCATCCGTTCCTCCTGTTCTCTAGTGGATGCCCCCAGCAACCTCATTTCAGGTGTTTATTTGTGATTCCGTAAAGGTCTCAACCATTGACCAAGGGGTTCTACTCTAATCTTGTTGCTGCTCTTTGCAACATCTCGTGCGTCTTGGAAGCATCGCACCCACTATTCAAACCCTTGTTGGGCACATCGCTGTCGCGTAACTCGAGACGCTTGATCTTTCCACACTCATCAATGTTGAACATCATCGTGATGACTTCCTGGCCGAATGCTCCATTGCCCACTCCGTCGAGAATCTTGTCGAGATAATCCACCATACACGTAGCCCTGCCCCGATCAACGACAGCAAGCCCGCATCTGGGACGTGGCCGGAAACAATATTCTGGTGTGCCTGATCTGACTCAGCATCTGTCTCCGTGTAAGGATCACGCCGCAAAGTACATCAAAGCATGTGAGCGAAGGGAAAGTATGTCTCAAGAAGCCATGGCATCAACCAAACTTTGCTTTTAAGTATTGCAAACTTCCGTTCTTCCCTAAGGGACCATCTGTCAAGGCTCATGGACACTTGGACAAGTTTTTCCCCTGTGTCCCTATCCTCCTGCCACCTACTACATGTCCTCCTCCTCTGCAGCGTTTGCAGCATCGAATTGCCGAGAGCTGGCGCACTGTTTGAAGTCTTCGTAGCACCCTTCGTACTTGATTCTCTTCCGGCAAGCGTCTCTGAACTCGATGCGAGTATACTTGTGATCCTCGTCGAAATCCAAGATGACGTGCTGTTTCTGCTCATAGAAGTAGTCCTCCTTATTGCCGTAACCACAGACAAAGGTGAATGTGGTGACGAGACAGTAAACACGGCCTCTGTCGACAAGGATTGAGTCGGGTACGATGGTGAACTCGGGATTTTGGCAGTTGAAGTGATCCAGTATCTCCTGCTCCGACTCAAGAATTCCTTCGGCGGCGTCGAGGTTGAGAATGACTTTCACATCCTCCGCAAACCAGCCGTCACTCGCGTCAAGATCTCCGTCGCTCATGCTTTGCAAGAGCGCTCTTGCGTTGTCTTTCAGGGCAGGTCTCATGGCTCGGTCTCGAGACTCGCCCTGCGCCTCGGTCCGGTAGCGCTCCAACGTAAATCGGTTGGCCATTGTCTTATTTCCCTATTCTGGATTAGATGTGCTGGACAGTTGATTGGTTGAACGCACCTGTAGAAGGTCCAAGGATCAGTGTTGGTTGCTTGCGCTAAGGAGCCGTTGTTGTTGTTGTTCTTATTGTTGCTTTCGCGAGGTTTTTGAGCAAGGTTCACGGAGCGATGGATTGTATTGCTGGAGGTCGAAATTCGAGACGTTTCGCCCGGTCGAAATTTAAAGAAGCTACTGGGCGCGTTATGAAAGCTCTTTCCGTTTTAGGCACTAATTTTGTAGCCAAGTTCGCCTCAGGCTGCAAAGTCGTTTTTGGGGGTCAAAGGACTTCTGCTTGAGAGTCTGAGACTCTGAGACAAATAAGGATACAACTTCCAACTGGTAAGTCTGCTACGTACGTGGTTTAAAGAGGTTTGAAGTCCTTGTCGAGCTCGAACAGCAAACCTACTGCGTCGATTTCCTGAACTCGAGATTGATTTCTCAGCGCTGCAGCCAGTCGTCTAGATCAACTACAAGCGGGATATATTTGGTCAAACCCTTGGATCATCGTGGAAAATTCTGCGTGAAAAAGAAACCTGAAACGAACAGCGTAATCTGTTTCTCTCCATACCGATCTCAAGGAAGCTGACCGTGGGGGTCCAGCACCTTGTGTCTGACGAAAGGGGTTTAACATTCTCTCGGCCCACGCAGGGCTGGGGCTGCGCGTCTGCAACTTCCTGTGTTTCTTAGACGATCCCGCAAATTCAAGCGGAAATATTAGCCTACACTGGCTTAGGGAAAATCGTTGGTGCGTTTTCACAAATGATATCCGCAAGATAAGGTCCCCCTGCCACGGTGACAACACCTTCGACTTTAAGCTGTGACTCCTTGCAGCTATTGGCAAGCCCAGCTCGTGCATGCGACAAGCATGTGTGCTGAAGAAGATCTCAACTACCGGCACCTTGCTGTCTTTCCCGCGCGGGCTTATTCCCTTGGTGATCTTGCAGCCAAGGACGTATGCCTGGTTCTTCTATGGGAACATTCCATTTCGTTCCTGGAAAACCACAACTCCCTAATCCGTTGCCAAATAAGACGAGTTGCTCGCGGAATGTGGGAGAGATTTACTGCAGAGTCGCAGTGCCCAGCTTCTTTCCTGAATCCAAATTCGCAAGGGGCAAGCCTTCCATGGTTATTAGGAGGGATAATTGATGTTCTAGAGGTTAAAAGCAGCGAGTTGCGCGCACCGACTGTGGTACGTACCCGTACCTGCCCACAGTCGTGGCTCGCGAGCGGCTCCATTCACAGTGTTCCTCCCACAGCGGCGCGGCGCATCGGGGCCCGGGGCCGGGTCCTTGGAGACCCACCTTGTGGCCCCGGCCGGCTCATGAGCCAACAAACATTTTAACCGCAGTTCAAAGCATGGAGTTGATGGATCTGGTTTGCATCGTGAAAATATGTTGTAGCGTAGCATTCTATTTAATCAAAAGGGGCATTTTCCATGTTCACCTAAACATGCTTTAGCATTGTGGATGTGTTGTCAATCCGAGCCTGCGGGTCCATGTTAATGCCCAGATTCAGCGCCGACGGGATATTGTGATGGATGCTTCGGCCTTCA
This sequence comes from Colletotrichum neosansevieriae, assembly GCA_036785495.1. Taxonomy (NCBI): domain Eukaryota; kingdom Fungi; phylum Ascomycota; class Sordariomycetes; order Glomerellales; family Glomerellaceae; genus Colletotrichum; species Colletotrichum neosansevieriae. Next base: position 127,618 of record JAVHLV010000147.1, on the reverse strand, counting down.
GGAAAGGAAGGGGTACATAAACCCTTCGACTTCGCTGTCTTTGGATCTCGAAACCACTGCTCTCGAGGACAGTACTGGATAGGTCTTGCATTGCGATGCTATCTAAGATTTCTTTTTGGCTGTGACACGGTCAACAGTCTGTTTGGCGTTTAGACTGCGGCAAGTAGAAAAGACAATATAATCACCTTAGACGAGCAATTTCGCAACCCGGATGAGTCATTACGTGAGGCAGACGTTTGTTTATTGCACGCAACTACCATGGTACCTACGAGAACCTCCTTCCTCTCCATAAACTGTAGAGTGGCCCGAGCTGCCTAGATTGTCTCTGACTGTTTGCTGCTGTCCTACTTTTCGAGGTCTTGTTCTAGTAGGATACTCCCCGAAAGACGATCCTGGGAGTTCCTCGCCTTTCAGACTACCGGGTAACAACAGACGGTGAAGCACGGACAGAAGTCAGCTGATTGGCGTAGTTTCATTTAGGCCAACCAGGCAGCAAAAGAAACGGCTCCGGCAGTGACAGCAATCAAGCGGCCCATGGAGCCCGTGACGGCCGAGACTCCCGAGTTCGTCGGGGTAGGGCCACTACTGCCAGAAGGCGAGGAACCAGAGCCAGAACCAGAGGACGGCTCGAGTGTAGCCTGTCCGAAGTTGGCCGACAGGCGCTCGCACCAGAGCCCGACAGTGGAGAAATCGGCCGGGATCTTTCCGGCATCCAACTTGATGGTCAGCGAGTTGGTCGTCGCAGCATGGGTGACCTGCTCGTCGGAGATGCGGAAGCCGTCCTTGATGGCGGCGTCGGCGGTTCCCCACCAGTACAACGCCGGGGCCGAGGCGTCCTTGAGCGTATAGTCGCTGATCATGAGGGTGGAGGCGTCGACGACGGTGACGGTGCCGCCGAGACCGCCGTCGAGGGACGACAGCTTGCCTGACCAACCGACCTTCTGGGCCATTGAGTCGTTGCCCTGGCCGGTCACAACGGTGGAGAAGAGGGCGAGGGCTGTGAGGAGGATGGAGGTGCTTTGGTTCGACATGGTGATGGATTGGGCGGTATCTGAGAGAATAATGAAGGAGGTTGCTGTAGATTTTGTGTGAAGGTGTGTCAATGTGAATGAACTTTGCGTTTGATGAGTTGGTGCTGCTTCTTTTTTTATCCGCTTGAGGTGAAGATGGTTGTCCTTATATCTGTATTTCCACTTGCCAGGTTTGGAATCAACAAGTCGGTAATCTTTATGTGGTCATGGACCAAGTCTGACGCCTCACGATTAGTGAACATATTTTCCAGATTGGCTCTTAGTGGTTTCAACCTGGTCAACTATCGTCAAATCCCTTGCGCCGTGGACCCTTACCCAAGAAGGAAACTTTGATTATCCAGAGGCGGTGCGCCAACGCTGTGCACCCGAGCTTAGACTCAGGAGTCTGAGAAAACTTCCGTCTAGTCTTGCCGCTAGCTGCCGTGGCTCAACATGCAAAGACTTGAGCCCTTCTTCCGTCAGCGCTAATAGCATTGCAACGGTGTTTAACGTCACAACCGGAGCAGGCAAAACGACAGTTGCGTCTGATGGTTGGGTTTGTAAACTCCCTTCAAATCGTCTCAGTCTTTAACTAATCCGACTTCAGCCTGACCAGTCTGATGTAGTTTGTATGAACTCCAGATGTGTAAATAAAAGTGAGTTCAATGCAAACCCCACCAAAACACTCGGTCTTCAAAACTTGGTTATTGTCTGATGGTAAACCGCGAGTTCTTCCATCAAAACGCATTTCTAGTCTGCTGCAAACTCCAAATACTTGGTAGATATGCAACTAGCTTTTGTCTCCCATGAGCCATTCTGAGGCTTTACCACGCCTTGCTTTTGCAACAACGAAGGAACACTACTAGTTTCAACCTTGATTATAGCTCCAGACGCTAGCTGCCTTGGGTAATCCCGATCCATCATCATCGGATGCACGCAACAGTAACGGAGTCAAAGTGGATGAATGTTACATGTGCCGACATTCTACAAAATGATGTGAGGATCCACCATCGAGTAGCGAGACTTCGAAATCTGAGTATCTTTAGATCAACTACTCCTGTCCAACTACTTTTCTTTTCAAGTAGGATATCCGCAAAATGGAAAAGTCTGTTCTTCAAGACCAGTACCTGGCTGCCAGGGCATACTTTCTTTGTGTAATTGGGATGCTGTTCTTGGAGAGCATGATCCGCCTTCCAGCACGTATCCGAGCCATCGCACATCGTGGTCAGTAGCAAAATCAAAAGAAGGCAATTTCGCAGAGGAACTAATGCTGAAATTATAGGTCAACCATTCGTCAGAGGCTCGCGGAGCCGTTTCTATCCGCTTGTCATCCTGCACAAGTTCTTGACCTTGCCGTCGCCAGTTCCCCTCCTCACTTCGCATCATCTTGCCAACTGGCTGAGATTCGCAATTCTGCTGGGTCTGAACATCCTGTTCGGAGTCAACGACAACGAATTCACCACCGACTTCAAGCTGTACGGATGGCTCACAATCGCCAATGGCGGCTTGGCGCTTCTAATGGCGGCCCGCACGAATCTCTTGTCGCTCGTCGCCCAGATTCCATCCCCCGTCTTGTTGGTGTACCTTCGCTGGATCGGCATCGCGACAATGGTCCACGCGACGATCCACTTTGCCCTGGACACCCAACACTTACATCGCAACCGACCAGCTCGCGACCTCTTTCTCCAACCTCCGTATCCAGGCCGGTGCCGTGGCGTGGGCGGCACTCGTCGTACTCGCCGTCACGTCCGCTCCTATCGTTCGCCGCCGGTTCTTTGAAGTCTTTTACTACGCCCACGCCGTGCTCTTCGTCTTTGTTGTCGGCGCCTTGATTCACGCGACCAAGGGTCCTGAATTTCTTCTCCCTGGTTTGTTGCTTTGGGGGTGCGACCGCTTTCTTCGCTTTTACTACAACTTCCGTTCGATCAACGCGACTTCTATACAGCATCACTACGGAGATGTCACGAAGATCAAGTTCGATGGCATGAAGCCTCGTCGTCCGGGTCAGATTGCTTGGGTGCAGATCCCTAGCGTGTCGTTTCTCAACTGGCATCCTTTCACCATTGCCTCTGCGCCTGGTGATAAAGACGCAACGATTGCTATCAGGGGCCTTGGCGGGTACACGAGCAAGGTACAGGGCGTCATGGAGGGCAAGGGGGCAGACGGTGCGATGCAAGCCGGGATCGAAACGAAGGCTGTGGGGGTTCGGATGCGTCTGGACGGTCCGTACGGTGTCGGCAGAGTTCTCTGGGGAGAACAGCCCCTCGCCGTGCTTGTTGCTGGCGGCATTGGCATCACACCTGGAATCAGCATCGCGACACATCTCCTACAGCGCGCTGCAACCACGGACAGCGCTGCAACGGGTGGAAGGTTGTGGCACATCCACATGCTTTGGGTGGTGAGGAGGCTTGAGAGTACGGAATGGTTTGCCGACGAGCTGAGAGGGTTGGCCACGCTTGCGGGTGATCCGACGGTTCCCGCAACTCTGGACATCGCCATACATGTCACCGGCACGGCGGGACGGACAGCGATGTCCGGGAACGTGGAAAGCTACGCAATGGCAGGACATGCGATGGCCTATGATGGCCCTGGAGAAGTCAAGATGGGACGTCCAGATGTCCTTGGATGGTTCGAAGGTGTCAGAGGAAGGCATTCAAGTCTGGACGCGGTGGTGAATGTTTGCGGACCAAGGAGATTGATTTACGATGTGCGCAGGGCGGCTTCGAGCGTCAGGTCCACCAAGAGCACTTTCTATGTCGAGGAAGAGGTTTTCGAGTTGTAGAGCGAACATAAGGCGACTGTTTGGCTAAGGAGGGATGGGATTATTGACGTTATGTTGTGTAATGGAATTCTTAGAGACCACGAATATGGTAATGTTGTCTGCATGCTTCATTTGATAATCTTTGAACTCGTTTTTCTGTCAATATCTTTCAGAGTCTCCGCTACTCGAACTTCTTTCCCTTTCACTCTTCATAATCTCAAGGAAACGTTGGGTTGGCTCCTTCCCACATCTCATCGACATACCAAGAGTCCAAGACAGGAAAGACTCAAGAGACGACAACCATAGACGTCGGAGAGGCAGCCGCGAATCGACAACTTGGAGATTATAAGAAAGGGAACACAACGGATTTCCCTCAAAACTCTCGCTCTTTCCTTTGGTCATCATCATACGCTAAATCTTCTACCTCAAAATACCGGAAACCCGTACCGAAAATCCACCCTGCACAACAAACGACCTCACCAACCGCGGCTTTCACCTCGCTACAACACCTTGCTACTCGATCCAGACCCAAAGGAATCATGGCTGCGGATAAAACCGACCGCACTGACTTCGAACAATATGCGTCTGAGCTAGCTGGCTCCTCTCGCGATCGACCTCTTCGTTGCGCCACGGGGCAGCTCATTCGCCGCCTTCTCACTGAAATAGACCGCAGAGATTGGTGCGCGGCCCAGTCCTACTTCGCCGATTATCCGACCATCATTCTCGGTTTGGACGAGCCCGGCCTGATTTACACTGGAATGGGGGCGCTCGACAACTTTTCCAAAGTCTGGGACGACATCGCCGCGGAGATGACGGTTCCCAAGATCATCATCGTTGACAGAGGCCGCGTCAATTGCCATCTGACTGAGTTTTACATCCCAAAGGATAAGGCCAAGGACGAAGACGCTGTTATGGTAGAGCACAGCTACATCTTGATTTTCGACCTTGACGAACATCACAAGATCACGCGCATGGAATACCGCGACACCAACCAAGACCGGAAGGAACACAAGGGCGGTAGAAAGATGCTCGATAGTCTTGTCGAGAATGCGAGGAAGGCCGCCAGCACCGTCAACTATAACTCCTGAGTCAACGAGTGAATGAAGAGAGATGGAGAGGACTAAAGGCAGACACGAGGTGACGGGAGAACAAAGACGGGGGGGGAGGAGGGACGACGAAGTTCGCTGGGTGTTGCCTGGGGATGGCAATGACAACGGGTGATGATGGAGACAGCATTGAGTGAAAAGAGATGATGGTGGAAGACGAGAGGAAACAGGATTGATGCGAGATGACAGGGTACCGCCGAGGACGGATTCTTACTTGGTTTCTAGATTGCTTAACCCTCAAAATCAACCCTGGTAAAAGTACTCCTGCATCTTCACCGTCTTCCTCCTCGCATCATCAACAAGATCCTCAAAAGCCTCCACACCTCCCTTGTGGATCCTTTCCCCCAGATCATGCGCTCGCCGTTCAAATCGTTGAATTCGGAGCTCGTCGTTCAAGTCCAGGACGATGACCTCGTAGTACTCGGTGAAGGTGTCGAAGTCGATACTTCCGTCGTCGTAGCATCGGTCGGCCCGGACTTTCGTGAGGTTGCATGTGACTCTGCCTCTGTCGACGACGACCTGAGTAGGCACCGTGACCTGGCGCGCTCTACCGCGATGGTACCTCAGCCAGCACATGATTTCGTCCAAGTCCCTGTCGATGATGAGACCCGGACGATAAAGGCCCCGGATGACTCTGGCGTCTTTGTCGAAGTACTCTCTGACGTCTCCCCAGTTTCCGTCGTCAATGTCTTCGAATAACGCTCGGATCTTGTTCTCGATGGCGAGGCGTAGGGGGCGATCGCGGGAATCGCCGTTTAGCTCCGAGGTGAAGGCTGCGAAGTCTCGTGGTTGGTACTCGGCGGCCATGTTTTCTGTATTATTGCCATGGATCGGTTTAGTTGGTGTGGGGGAGGGGGGGGGGGGGGCGATGAGGGTTTGTGGTCTCGGCTACATACACGTCGGCGCAGGATTCCATGGATGGATGAGCGTGGCTAAGTTGTCTGGGAAACGATTTTGAAGCTGGATTTTCTTCCCTCGTTTTGGCTGTGAAGAAATAGGTGAAAGTTGCTTTTGAGAGTCCGATCGCGTAGGCGCTGTGTTACTGATTTGAACGGCCGAGTTTAAGCTTCGGTTGGACCACGGTTGGGTTTATTGGCACAGGGCGAAAAGGCCTCCGTGGCTGTTGTGGAAAAAGAGGTGCCTCAAACCGCCCCTTCTTCCTGTTCTCTCATTGCGTTTGCTCTAAAGTGAAAGGGAGTGAGAAGCCGGATTCTCGCTGGCACTGTGCTGGCTCAAGAGCATCACGATCTCATCTTATCGCTGGGGAACACGACCAGAGATGTGTATCGTGAGTCATCATTATTGGAATCGTGTCATCCTGGGTATCTGCAATAACTCCCATTTCCTATCGTCTCTCTAGGTACTGCTTCCAATAGAGTGGGCCATTGATCCTCTCCAAATTCTTCGGTAATTACTCAAGCCTGTCCTCGAAGGGGTTTTCCCATGCCTGATACCAAAAGCATTATCAAAGCTTCCCGGGGTAATCCTCAATGCCAACCGGTCCTTCCTTTCATGCCATCTCGTCCTTTGAATCCTTAGACATCGCCCTGGATGAGGACTTTCACCTTCTCGGCAACTTGGGCTTGGGCGTCCATGCTGACAACGCCGAGATTTTCTTGTCCGAGCTGACGACACTCGACGCGTCTGACCTTCAGCTCGTCGTCGAGGTCGAAGACGATCACCTCTCGGATCTTGAGGACGTCGAAGTGACTGACGGGAGGCCAGCCCACAAAGGGTGACTCGACGGGGTTCTCGTTGTCCGGGAACAACATGCATTCTTGATCCAGCTTGCCATGCCATTTGTAAAACGTTTCAGTGTAGATCGTGATACGGCCGCGGTCGGCGATGGTGAGAATGGGTACAAGAAGGATCTCTGTCTGCTCGTGGAGGGCGGTGAAATGCTGGACGATTTCTTCGTGCCCCTTGAGGATTTCACCGTCCAGGGTGGTATCCAGCCCGAGGACCATGGTGACATCCGGGGTGTACCATGCTGCAATCTGATCGTAGTCCTCGTGGACTATTGTGCGAATGAGATGGTCGCGGGCAGTTTCCTCGAGCGCGCGACGCAGGGCAATGTCGCGAGATTCGCCCGAAAGCTCGTCAAGGATCCGTTTGACGTGATCCATGGTAGCGGTCTGGTAGCTCTGTGAAGGGGTTAGAAGTGCTTAACGAGAGGCCAACAAGAGGGATTGTTTTCTTACAATGCTTTCTGTTTCTTTGATGATCAAAGTTTGATCTCCAATAACTCGTGCTCTCGGATGCCAGCAGATGCGTGATATGTGATACGTGACAGGCGCGAGTGTTGCCGCAGCAATGATGAGTGAGAGTCGCGACTCGCGACGATGGATAGAGCAAAAAGCCCAAAGCAAAGACAAAAGCCAAGACGAAAAAAAAAAACCGGCTGGTGTCTGAGTAGGTAGGTATCTACTCGGCGTGGGTGGGTGCAGCTTTCAAACCTCAGGTCGGTGGAAGTGCACAAACGTGGCAGGCGCACGGGGAACCATGGCTGCTCGCCGCTCCTGCCTGGAAGTGGCTGAGAAAGGGGTTATAGGTCCAACTGACTGCAGTCCTTTCATATCAGTTCGACTGGGTAGCCCAGTTGGTGAAACCGTAAGGGTCGGTAAAGAAATACCTCGATCGGGGCCGTATCTGATTCTCGCGAGGCGCGCAGTTCGAGAGAACTCCGGGCGTATTGTTTTGCTTTTTTTCTTTCGGTTTTTGGCCTGCTGTTTTCTTGTTTTGTTGGGAGTAAAAATAAAGACCCGTCTCACATACATCTAAGTGTTTTTCTCTTGTTTTAAAGTGAGGAAAAAAAAAAAGGTTGGTGGTGTTGACATCGGTGGTGCAGATGAAGCCCAAATGAAGGCATCGTGAGACATCACCACGCCGGAGCGCACTCCGTGCATTCCCCACCAAAGATAAGGGTAAAAAAGAATTCCCCGCGACCGCGATCGGCATCGGTGCGAAATATCCCCCACTCGGTCTAGCTTATCGAGAGTAATATATGAATCAGCACGGCAAGAGAGGGGCACTAGAGTTCGCCCCGGCAGACGCTCACGGACGGTCGCTCAATCCGGCGCGGTATGACGTTTCCCGAAGACACGCGGGGGAGAATGCTTGATCCCCATGCGGCGCGAAAGAAAAAGTCTCCTGAACGGACAAGGTTTCATATTTATTTCTTCAACTACATCTCTCGCCTCGAGGTCGAGGAAAACAAGTAGGACACGATGCCGAACCAGATGCCCACGAAGCAGTGGTACAAGGACGAATACCTCATATCTACGGACCGGTCGCTCCTCCAGCTGGATGCCATCAATGACGCGTTCGACTCGGACTTGTTGTGGTGGGCGAAGCGGGTGCCCGAGGACGTTCTGCGGAGGATGGTGGACAACTCGCTGTGTTTGGGCGTCTACAAGCTCCCGGAATCCACGTCCCAGATTGCAGGTTCGTTCTCGTCGACGCATCTGCTGTCCGTTCTATTTTCACTGATTTTGTTCAAAGGGAAGAAAGGGCCGGAGCTGGTCGGCCTCGCGAGGCTGGTGACCGATTTCGTCTCCCTTGCGTACTTGGCGGACGTGTACGTGCTGCAGGCGCATCAGGGCAAAGGCCTCGCGCCGTGGTTGATGGAGTGCTTGAACGAGGTGCTCGACGAATGGCCGGAGCTGCGGCGCTTCCTCCTCTTGACGTCGTCGCCGCAAGCTAGCAGGTTGTACGAGAAGACTCTTGGGACGGCGGAGTGGGGCAAGTCGTATGACGGGAAGTTGTACCTGCTTGAGAAGCGCGGACCTGCGATGCCGGATGGGCCGTCGGATTACGAGGACGAGTGAGGGCAGACTCGGTGCGTTGGATTTAGGTTGGTGTGGCTCTATACCTTGACGGACGTCTTTCCGTATGCTCCGCCGGCGGCTTTTCGGAGCTCGATGGCGCGCTTGTAAGGAGGTGCCGTTGGTGGTTGGACGGGATCGAGAGAGACGTGATCTTCGGGTAGTTGGTAGGAAGCGTCCGAGTCAAATGCAGAAAGGTCGCCGCAGGCGATGAAGGGAGCGATCCACCTGATGTGTTTCTCGTGGTCAGATGTTTCGTCAGTCTCATCATAGGCTTCGACCTCGACCATTTCGCCAACACCCTGAGTTGCGGATGCGGTAGGGGCGGTGTCCCATTTGCCGGTGGCGGGGTTCTGCATCAGCGCTTCGGCAACGACCGGCAGCTGGGCTCTCCTCTCATCCACCATCTCGGGCAGCTTGTGTCCTACGCCAAGCGGGTTCTCCAGGCTGGCCTGGAAGCCGGCGGGAGGCTGGAAGTTGATGCAGACAATGAAGGCCTCAACACTGCTCGCGCGGGACGATCTGGGCTTGGCGACGATGACGGTCTCGAAGAAGATCTTCAGCTGCGCGTAGAGGAGGTCGACGTTGCGGCCGCGGAAGATCTTGGCGACGAACTTGCCGCCGGGCTTCAGCACGCAGAGGGCGAGGTTGAGAGCGGCGAAGAGGAGCTGGGACTGGACGTAGATGTCGAGGTCGTGCAAGCCGGTCACATCGGGAGCACCGTCGCTGATGACGAGGTCGACGGGGCTGCTCGCCTGCTTGCTCTTGGAGGCGGCGTCGTAGTCGGGGTCCAGGGCCTTGAGTAGCAGCGGGACAGTGGCCGGGTGAGTGATGTCAGCGCGGAGGGTAATGATGCCAGGTAGAGGGCTGATGGGCTGCAAGTCGATGGACACGATCTTGACGTCCTTGCGCGGTTGCGGTTCTTGAGACTCGTCGGGCTTCTCAGATGCCGTGGATCCAGGGGCGGCGGGGAAGACGTTGAGCATCTCCTGGCGAAACTTGGCCTCGCGATCTAGCCATGCTGAACGGCCAAACTTCTCTCCCTTGATGAGCACACGAGAGAGGACTTGGGACCAACTTCCGGGAGCGGCGCAGAGGTCGACAACCCTGGTCACGTTGGCGAACAGATCGAACTCTACGCACGTTAGCAACTTGGTTCTCACGCATGGCGCGGGGTAAATTGAGTTACCTTCATCCAGCTGGAGCAGTTTGAAAGCACTGCGTGCACGCCATCCCTGCTCTTTGGCAAGGCGGTAGTAAGCATCACGCTTATCCTTGGAAGATTTCCCCATTGTGAAGCCGAGGTTGTGACGAGTAACTGAGGTTTTTGATGGTTGGTGGGGGATCAGCCTGATGGAGGGGTTTCTTTTGGAGGGGTTCGTCTCGCTCAGCGCTCAGCGCTCAGCGCAAAATTTGCTGCAGCGGTGACAGGCGGCTGTAGGGCTGAGATAAGGTGTGGTCAGTGCGTCCTGCAGGACAGCGATGTGGATGGAAAGGGTCCTCGGCGGAGGAAGAATGTTCCGGGTCCGCTAAAATTTTCTGGCAGCCCGGGCGCAGACTGTGCTGGAGGTAATCAGTCCAGGTCGCTAGGTGGAATGCGCTGCTGGGAAGGGAATTTGTTGCAGAATTTCGCGGGGGATTTTTTTATATTTGTTGAACCACGAACAACGCCACAATGGACCGCCTCACCAAGAACAAAAGGAAACACCAGCTTTCCGACGCTGGTCAAAACCCCAAAAAGCGTCAAAAGTCCGCCGCCATCAAGTCTGGTCCCCAGAAGAAGCGTTCCGTCGCCGTGAGCTCGCTGCCATGGAAGAAGGTCGACGTTCCCGAGATGTTCGACGACGCGGAGGGCTTTTACGGCTTGGAGGTGATTGAGGGTGTTGATGTCGTCAGAAATGGCGACCAAGTCGATTTCGTGAGTAGTTTCGTCGACTATGTGCCGGCCATGACTGACCAGAGACTGCCACAGGTTACCGCCCTCCCCGCTGCTGAAGAGATGGACCAAGACGACGAGTTCGAAGGCTTCAGTGACTCCGAGCCTGCGCCTGCTCCCGCCGACACCGAAGAGAAGAAGGAGGTGAAGTCCGAGGCAAAGAAGGGGAAGAAGGAAAAGAAGGAGAAACCTGCAAAGGCCGAGCAGAAGGCAAATGGCAAGAAGACTACACAGAACACCGGCCAAGTTGACGAAAGCGCCGCCGAGCCCGCCGCCGAGAATACCCAAAGCAAGAAGAAGAAGGAGAAGAAGCAGAAGAAGACCCAGCCCAAGCCCGAGGACTCGAAGCTCGCGAGCAACGTCTTCTCGGCCCTTGAAGCCGCGGAAGAAGCCGAAGAGGATCTCGACATGGGAGAGTGGATCAAACTCGACCTCTCGCCAGCTATGATCTCCGCCATCGCCAAGCTCAAGTTCACCAAGCCGACACTGATCCAAACATCCTCGATACCCGAAATCATCGCCGGCCACGACGTCATCGGCAAAGCGTCCACCGGTTCCGGCAAGACGCTCGCGTTTTCGATCCCCATAGTAGAGGACTGGATCGAGAAGTACGAGGCCAGGGCCGAAGTCGAGGAGGAAGAGAGGCAACACGCCCCAACCGCGCTGATTCTTTCACCGACAAGAGAACTGGCTCACCAGATCACGAACCACATCAAGAACCTCTGCGCCGGTCTCTCCAACGGCCCCTTCGTCTGCTCGGTCACGGGAGGTCTGTCGGTGTTCAAGCAGCAGAGGCAGTTGGCCAAGGCGGACATCGTCATCGGTACCCCCGGTCGTCTGTGGGAAGTCCTCAGCTCGAGCAAGGAGTTGCTGGCAGCGTTCAAGCAGATCAGATACTTGGTCGTCGATGAGGCTGACAGGCTGCTAAGCGAGGGACATTTCAAGGAGGCTGGCGAGATTCTTGACGCGCTCGACAGAGAAGCGCTAGATGAAGAGGACGATGAGGAGAACAGGCTGTCTCCTCGTCAAACACTCGTCTTCTCGGCCACTTTTCACAAGGGCCTGCAGCAAAAGCTGGCGGGTAAGGGTAAATGGGGTCTCATGTCGGAGAAGGAGTCGATGGAGTACCTCCTCAAGCGCCTCAATTTCCGCGAAGAGAAGCCCAAGTTCATCGACGTCAACCCCGTCACGCAAATGGCAGCTGGCTTGAAGGAGGGCCTGATCGAGTGCGGTGCAATGGAAAAGGTGAGTTCAACCCTCCCACCATCTCCCAATCACAAACTGACTTTTCGCAGGATCTCTACCTGTACACCGTCCTCCTCCTCAACCCCAACCGCCGCACCTTGGTGTTCACAAACTCCATCAGCGCCGTCCGCCGCCTCACCCCCATGCTCCAGAACCTCAACCTCAACGCCCTGGCCCTGCACTCCCAGATGCCCCAAAAGGCCCGCCTCCGCTCCGTCGAGCGCTTCACCGAGACGAAGCCCAACACCACCTCGGTGCTCATCGCCACCGACGTCGCCGCCCGCGGTCTCGACATCCCCGGCATCGACCAGGTCGTGCACTACCACGTCCCGCGCGCCGCCGACATGTACGTCCACCGCTCCGGCCGCACGGCTCGCGCCGAGAGGACCGGCCTGAGCGTCATCCTCTGCGGGCCGGAGGAGGTCGTGCCGACGCGGCGTCTCGCGGCCAAGGTCCACGCCGAGCAGACGAGCAAGAAGAAGTACCTCATGCAGACGATCGACATTGACCGGCGCATCGCGTCGAAGCTGAAGCCGCGCGTGGATCTTGCCAAGAAGCTTGCGGACGCGACGCTGGCGAAGGAGAAGGGCGGCAAGGAGGACGACTGGGCGAGGGTGGCTGCCGAGGAGCTGGGCGTGGAGTACGACAGTGACGAGCTGGATAAGGCGGGCAGCTGGGGCGGCAGAGGGAGTCAGAGGAAGAAGAAGCAGAAGGAGAACCAGGGGCTGAGTAAGGCGGAGATGGGGGCCATGAGGGCGCAGTTGAGGGAGCTATTGGCCAAGAGGGTGAATGCGGGTGTGAGTGAGAAGTATCTCACGGCGGGGAACGTTGATGTCGAGGAGTTGTTGAGGGGTGGAAGCGGGGATTTCTTGGGCAAGGTTGCCGGGCTTGATATCGAGGAGTTGTAGGCACTTATCAGGGAATGCCACATGTGGAATAATGTAATCAAGTGTCCCATGTTGACTGCACACGCGCTCCGTTGTTTGATGACATCGTCGAGGGGAAGGAGAGGCGTGGCAGCAGGTACTTGGCGTACAGCCGCTAACATCTGGAAGCTGGCATCCGGATCTTCGCCATCATCACCATTATTGCAGTCGCCGCTCTTCCGTCTTCATCCGTACCGTTGTTATCGTCGCTGCACCGTTGCTGTCTTTGTACCACGATCCGTCGAGTTTCCGCCCTTCGCTCTCTGCCAGGAATCGCCAGACGAGCTTCAGGTTAGAGTCTGGCCACAGTCATTAACGCATATGTCGCCTTACGGTATTTGCCGCAAGAAAGGACTCTTCACGCAGAATATAAAACGCCCGTGCCGCCCCTTTCATTCTTATTCTTCTTTTCTGATACAGAGCAGGAGATTCGATTCCTGTAGTTCAGGTCTGGATGGCATGAACTCTGCCGAGAGGCTGAGTACACAATCCTCGTCACATCAGAGATATCCAGATAGCGATGTAGATCCTGAGGAACTGACCGTCTCTGGTCATCTCCATCTCCTACATGCCAGTCGTAATACTCAACTTGAGGTCCGAAAACCTGCGTCCAGCCAAAGAGAAACCAACCCATCGTTCTCCTCCAGGGTACGACTGAAGCTTGGACCGCTTTTCTGGCCATTGTCGTCAAAACCCCAGTTCACTATGTTTGCGTCCGCCGACTTTCAGTTTCTCCGCGAACGGGTTCTTGAATGCGGAAACCCCGTTGCAAAGACGATGTTGTAGTGTGGGCAAAGATGTCCGCGCAACGATGCAGACGGTACCATCCGCAAATTTCCCAGCGAGAGCAAATCCACCAATCCGTCAGTCCAAGCGACGGGATCCCAATCCGCCGTACGTGTAAAAACTGAGACATTGCTTTTGCCGCAGAGAGAGATAGAGAGAGAGGGGGTCGTGAACTAAGAAGCCTTACTTTCTCAGCCTATTTAAAGAGTTTCCTCAGCGGCTTGCTGCTGATGGAAACCCAAAACAGCCACTTCTCCACAAGTTTTCTTGGGTCCATCCTCGCAGATCTTGGGGAAACCTTTGCTCCAAGCCCGACGTGTTGTTTTTGCCAGAACCTGCGATACGGGAAACAGGTCTGCGATTGCTTCGTTTCCTTCTCGGCGTCACCCGTCACCTTTGTCTTCAGTCTATTACTTAAAATATTAGGTGCCGATCAACGACGTAGTCTTCTTCGCCCGTCCTCCGGCGGAACAAGAGAAACCACGAAATTCCAAAACGAGGCCTTTCGATAATCGAGCATCTCGAAGTCACACAGTTTTACCCGTGCGCAATGGTCATTTGTCATCGTTCTCACCCTCAACCAGACTTACTCCCAGGCTCTTTAAGAGCCGTTGTGCGCCTGGGCGCCTCGTTAGGGACCTCTGAGCCACTGGGCCTCTCTGTTTCGTTTGAAGTACATAAAGGGTATGCCCTGCGCTCTCAGGTTGATAAGTAATCTTCCTCGGCTGGGCCTCGTCCTCGTTGCGTTCGCCAGGCATGCCACTAAGTGGACGGGCTCTTTTAGTTCCTTGAGGTCCATTTGTTGTCAGTCGAACGCAGTCTGGGTCACATTGGTGTCACTTGTCATCACTGGCTTCAGCTTATTGCTCAGAATGTAGGCGTCGAATTTGATGATACGGCCTCTTCGCCAACTTAGGGCGGGAAAAAAACAAAACCAAACCAAGCAAAACAAAACAAAACAAAACAAACGCCAAACTCAAGCCTTCCTATAAACCAACATCCCCCCGTTCACTTATCCTCCCCCTCCTCCTTGTCCTTGGCAGCCCCCTTCTTCAGGTGGGCATACTTGTTGCCGGGCTGCTTCCGAGCCGTCGTCGGCCGGCTCGGTCCCTGCTGCTCAGTTCCCTGGGTGGGAGCTGGAACACCCGCCCATCTCAGTCGACCCTTGGGCTTTATAATCTTCCGCGGCTGCGCCGGCTGCTCCTCCTCCTCCTCCTCCTCGTCGCTGCCCCCAACGATGAAGGCGCTGCCTCCGCTGGTGGCGAAGGGATTGTTCGGCACCACGCCGGCCGCAGGCGGAAGGGCGAAGACGTGGTCCTTCATCTGCGCCTTGAGGGCGTTCTCACGCTCGATCAGCTCCGCCTCCGCGTCGAAGCTGGCGAGGAGCTCCTTGAACTCCGCGTCCTCCTCGCCGTTCTCGGCAACCTGGCCTGGGACGGGCTCGTTCATTCCGCCCTGGCCAGGCGCGTCGAAGTCTTTCAAGACATCGCTCTCCGCCTTTGGGGCTGGGTCGGCGAAGAGCGAGTCCATCGAGGTGTCGGCGGCCGCGACGAAGGAGGTGTCTGCCGGGCCGGAAGTGGTGGTAGGCGCCGGCACCAGGATCGAGGTGGTCCCCTTCAGCTGCAGGTTTTCCGCCTCGATCCTGGCGTACTCTTCCTTGAGCTTCTGGTTCTCCAGGTAGACCAACCTCTCCTTGGTCTTCTCCTGGTGGAGAACCACCTCGAGGCCTGCAACCTCCTCCTCCAACTCCTTGATGCGTTGCTCCTGGCCCTGGAGCTGGGCCGCATCGGAGGGAGGGATCTGGCTGCGGTCGAGGTGGTTCTCGTTGCAGTGCTGCTGCATCTCCCGGTACTTCTTCTCGGCCTCGTTTCTGTTCTCGTCATATTGCATCGCGTATTCGAGATCCAGCTTTGTCTTGTACTGCTGGAAGCCCTCTTCGTACCTCTGGGCGACCTCTCCCTCCACCTGCTTCTTCAGCTCCTCGACATGCCCGTGGGCTTCCTGTCTGATGGCCTCTCTGGCTTGCTCGCAGCCGGCCTCGTACTTCTTCTCCAACTCCTCTTTGATGTGGTTGGGGATAGTCATCGCCCAAGTGTCGAAGTCGATCTCTTCATTCGCAGGTTGGGTCTGCTGCTCAATCTCGGAGGCGACTTGAAGCTCCTCGATTTTCTTCTCCAAGCTCTGGATACGGGCGCCGTCTTCGTTGGCGGTGGACTTGGTCGCCTCGATCTTCTCGCTGAGCTTCGCGTTCTTGCGCTTTTCATCCTCGTACAGACGTTGGTACTTCCTCTTCTCTTCACCCAGCAGTCCAAGCTTGTCCTCGAAGGCGTTGCATGAGTTCTTCAACTTCGTCTCGCGTGCGCGAAAGTGAGCTTCCGAGATGTTCCTGCCTTCCTGGTCCATGGCGATGCGTTGCTGGAGCATGGACTCGTTCGCGGCAAGTTGTCCCTTCAGCTCGTCGATCATCTCATCGCGTTCGGAGATCTGGGCCTGCAATACATTGGCTGTCTCAGGGCGGTAAAGAACGAGTTGCTTGCTGATGTCTGTGAGCTGTGCCTTGGTCTGCTCGTGTGCGCGGCGTTCTTCATGGTACTTGGTGCAGTAGTCCCATTGGCTCTCGCGCGGGATCATCGCTTGGAGGGTCTCGATCTGCGTCTGCATTTCTCGCTCCTTTTCGTCTCGCTCATCGACCGTCTTCTTCATGATCCGCTCGTGGGTGCGTTGGGCATTGTCCAGCAGGGTTTGGGTACCGTCGCAAACGAGTCTTGGCTTCATACAAGCGCGTGCCACTTCGGGACCGGTGAGAGTGGTCGAGGTCGAGGAGTCAGTGTAAGTCGATTGCTTCTTGGACTCAGGCAGGGGAGCTTGGCCACGCTTAGAGCGGATGAAGTTTCGGATGCGAATCGTGCGGTGGTAGATAGAATGATGGTCCAAAACGGTCTCCTCGAAGTTGAAGGTGACGTCGTATAAGAACTGAACGACAGACCGGAGAAGGCTGAGAAGAATGCCAAAGAAGAGCTTGGGGTACGGAAGAAGAAAGAAAGAGCCGTAGCGACCAGCGCGCTCTTGGAGAATCAGGGCATCTTCGGGGGGAAAGGCGAGCCAGGGAGCAAGCGACGCGACGACGGGATCGAGAATCTGAAGGTAGACCCAGGGGAGAATGGGGAGAACGTGAACAAGCGTGCCGAGCAGAACAAAGTGGTGGATATAATCCTGGACGGGGGGAAGAAAGTTGATGATGGCGTTGCCGCCGTGCCAAACAAGCATCGTGAGCAACATGAGCCAGACGCCTTGGAAGACGTAGGCAAAGCCGTTGTTGTCCATGATGAACGATAGGTCTGTAAGATGAGTAAGTTGACGATGCAACAATAAGTAAGTAATGAGGAGTGTACCTTATGATAATCCGCTGTGGGATGTAATAATGAGGAGTAGTGATGGATAGAGTGTGTGAATGAAGAGTTGTAATGAAGAGTTGGTAATGGAGAGTTGGTGATGGAAAATTGGTAAAGTGGGAGGAGAATTGGTGGGAGGAAAAGTTGTGGGAGAATATTTTTTGGAGAAAGCCGTCGAGGCAGAGGCGGGATCGAGGTTGATTCAAGCTGGGAGGGAAGGCGCGCGGCTGCCCAGGAGACAAGAGTCGCGACTTCCGACTTTGAGGAAGGCGCGTCGAGGTCACGAGTTCAGACGCTTCAGCGAGTAGCCCACTGTAATCCGTCCACTATCTTGAGTCTCAAAGACAACAAACCAGTTCGAAGTCTTTTTGATTTCCCAAAAGGGTTAGTCTTAGATTATGCTGCTGTTGATGATGGTGATGATGATACAGGACAAGATGCAGCTATCGTTGTCGTCTACGCTACGCGGCCCGGTTTGACAGCCAATGCTAGGGACTTTTTACCATCAGTATGACCAGAGATATCGAGGAGGTATATGTACGAGTCTTCATATTCGAAGTATATGAGACGTTGATATTAAGTAAGGGCCCGAAGTCTGCGTGCAAGAAATATCTCCACGACTTTTTCTCTCCCCACAACAATGCATTGATATGGGACATTTTCTGTTGGTCAAAAGATCATAGATCAGGACAGGACAGTACCTATCACTGTACAGCAAAGGGCCCGGCGGGTTGGTTGTAGCCATTATGAAGATGAAAGACAGGCGCTGTCTGGCGTATAAGTGCCTGAGCTCAGCAGTTTGTGCTCCCATTCTATGAGGTCAAAGGCCGCTCTCGAAAGACTTTGACGATATGACGTCAGTCTTCCATCGTCGAAAAATGAAGAAAAGACAAAGCAGGAGTTGCCTTTGCGCCCATCAAGCAGTAAAAGAGACCTGAGGTTATCTGCAGCGCTTTGAGGCGGTTTCCCAGGATACGACCCACTCTTCCTTCCAATTCTACGTAAGGTAGGAAGCGATACGTACAGTCAAAAGTACGTACCCTTAAGCTTTCATTGAATTTACCGAGCCCCCAAAGAATGCAGTCGTTGAGGCGGTCCCCTGTCTGGCGATGATGAAGTGAGGTTGGGGCTGACCGAGAGCTGACCTAGCTTCACCGAAGCCCCACAACAGCTCTGACCGGTGCGCCCAATTGGCACAAGCGATCAAGCGATACGTATCGCCGAACCGGACACCATCAAGGCCATTTCGAGGCTCTGATAAGCTTTTGCATCCCGGCGGTGGGTGATCCGCAGAATGTATTCGGATTGATGTCAGCCCCTTGCTGAGGCGCTCACCTTTTGGACCCGGGCTCACAATTTAGGTGATAGGGTCATCTGCCCCAGAAAAATGGGATGCTTCTTGCAGACAATATTGAACACAGATACGGTTGAGTATTTGAAGAGTGGGCGTTTCATCTTCGTGTTGTTTCTTCAATGAAAGAAAAGACACCATGCATTGTCTGACGGATGAGTGTCGGCCTTTGTTGACATACTGGTTCTCGCTTTTGGTAGGAAGGTTCACAAGCAGCAAGCTACCCAGGCTGAACGGATGCGGCATGCGCCACATCGAGGAGGGTTCGAACCAATCTGCCCACCAGCCGCCAATTTAGGACCACCGATGATGCCTCAAACCTTGGGGATGGGCCCATTTTCTGCGTCCAATTCTGGGGAATTAAAAAGGCAGAGCCCTCCCCAAGATCACATTCTAACCCAGTCTCTTTGACAACTCATCTCCAAAATCACCTCCTCTCTCTTCCTAATGCTCGGTCTGCCCGACACGCAGGTGCAACGCCGCAGGCTCAGCCTTTAATCAAGGAGAAAATTCTCAACATCAAAGGCGCCCAAGATGCCGCACGTCGTTCGAAAATCCCACGGCGCGGTCACCGCCATCAAAATGGGCGATCCCCAGACCGTGGTAGCAGGCTGCGTCTCCGCAGCCGGCATCGCCGCCGCGGCACCACTCTTCAAAGCCCAAGAGTACTCCCAACGCGAGGTGGCCCGGACCCCCATCCACGACGAGCCCGAAGAGATGGACAAATCAACCGACGTCTTCAGCGTCTTCTCAGACAGCACGCTGGACAAGACATCCGACGAAAGCCCCGGCTCCGCCAAGACAAAC
This sequence comes from Colletotrichum neosansevieriae, assembly GCA_036785495.1. Taxonomy (NCBI): domain Eukaryota; kingdom Fungi; phylum Ascomycota; class Sordariomycetes; order Glomerellales; family Glomerellaceae; genus Colletotrichum; species Colletotrichum neosansevieriae. Next base: position 108,474 of record JAVHLV010000147.1, on the reverse strand, counting down.
TACTTTTCCTTCATGAGCCGCCGCGAACGCAGGCTGATTCAGGAGCAGGAGAGCCTCAAGCAGAAGAAGCTCATGCGGGAACGCGAAGAGGCGCGGACGAAAGCCGTCGGCGAGGCCGTGGAGTTTCTCGAGGACTTCGTCCTGGAACGATGGGCGTCGAACGTCGCCAACGGCCACGTCAAGATTGACTGCGAGCTTACGATGGAGGAGATTATGGGACATGGTCGACTGGACCAGGCCGAGGGCACGAGGGAGTGCGGGAAGCTCGTCACGGCGCCCGTCATCCACGACGCCATCGCGCACGCGCTGTGGGTGGAGCTTTCCGAGCGAGCAGCCATGGAGGACGTCGATAACAAGCCGGATGAGGAGATGGCCCTTGACAAGCTGCCCGAGCTGGCGATGACGAAGGTGCCATCCAAGACCGCTGCGAAGAAGAACGAGAAGCGCAAGAGGGGGGAGTCGATTACCTGGGACGAGGGAGATATCCATCGACGAACGAGGTCCGCGAGACGTGCCACGGAGGGCGACGTGATTTCTGCTGTCAGGTCCCGCTCGGCTGTTCCGACGTCCGAGAGGGACCGCAGGAAGAGCGACAGGTCCTTCGTCAGGCCGGACCAAGTCATGTGCACGACGTGCGGGAGCCGAGCGATGGGGAGCGTGGCGGGCGATGAGGAGGCCATGGAGACGGACGCGGAAGAGAGTGAGGAGGACGAGGGTGACACGTCGCTGCAGAGCATCTCGAGACGGATCTCGATCAAGATGAGTAAGAAGTTAACGGCGCTGGGAGGGGGCGTGGCGAGCGGTTATGGGGGTTCGAGACTGATCGCTTAGGAAGCGCATCACCATCGATTCTTGGGCAATATGGCCGGGTTCTGGGAAAAGTCAGCAGGGCTTTGGTTGGCGCCCGGCATAACTGGACGAGGAACGAAAAGTAAAAAAGGTAAGTGGGATTACAGAAGGCGGAGAGAGCATGGCGGGCAATTTGATACCATAAGGCGGGAATGATAGACGATGAAGTCTTCAGACTAATCTCGGCGAAATTGAATGATTCTGAGTTTGCTTCTGCATATACATCGATACCTATAGCAAGAAAGTACCACAGGGCGATCTTGGAGGTAATGGGAAGCTGCATTAGACAGCAGTCTGGTGATGTGGGATGAAGCACCAGCTCAGTGTCTGGCTAGGCACCAGACAGACAGAGCAATTCGGACCAAAGTCAAGACATCCATACCCCATTTGGCTCTATATGCCACGCGCCGAGAGGTGCCATCTTATGTGTTTACATGAGATTTGGATCTGTTTTGGGGGTGGTCGCAGAGAGAGAGCGAGAGAGAGAAGAGGGGGGGTGGTTGTTGCAACAGCAGAAACCCGGACGGTTGACGGAGGAGGTTGTTCAGGAGGTATGTATTCTCGGAGTGATCTGGAAATCAATAAAAGAGAGCCAATTAGAAAAGTCAGACACATAGTAATTTTTATTTCAATGCCTCTGAGCCCTTTTTTTGTACTGAAATGTATATTTTAGAAGTATATCTTGCTCAAAAATAGCAGCGTGGTACTTTGTCCCCGATAAACCTCCGCGATGTACGGTTCGCTGAGGCGTAGACCAAAGGGTGCGCCACGAGATGCACAAGGTACAACACCAACCGCAACCTCTCTGGGTTACTGATTGGGACATCGTAACCTCTATGAGTTACTGATTGGGACATCGTTAGTTCCTAGGTATAAATATCCCCCCTCCCCCCATAGTTCTGATGTTCTTTCTTCTTTTATACCTTTTTTCTCGCTTCTGCTCTGCTTCTGGCTACTGAACGCTTGAGATCTTTTGAACGACCGACCGCGAACGATACTATCACGACCGATATCGAATACGAACGACGACGAATACGAACAACGAACGACGACGACCGACGACGACGACCAACGACGACCGACGACGACCGACGACGACCGACGAACGACCGACGAACGACCGACGAACGACCGACGAACGACGACCGACGACACAATGGCACGCTACCCGACAGACGGTTCTCGGTCATCCGGCTTCAAGAAGCGTGTTCAACGCTTCTGGAACTGGATGGCTGGGGTCGGATGCTTCGGGTCGACGAAAAAGGCCTACGCGAATTTCACGATCACGCCGATGCCGCGACCGGTGACCATCGACCGTTCCGCCTTGCCCAGGACTGCACCCTAGAAGCCTGCAGCCCGGAAGAAGACGGTTCCCAAGAAGACGGTCTGCATCAACGAGATGCGGAACACGATCCTCGAGATTCCCGGACGAACCCCAGAGCAGATCGCTGCCTCGGAGGCCAGGAAGGCGAAAACTGGTAACAGGTACGTTGAGACTACTTATTATGCTAACGACGCAGATCAGGACGAATCGGACGAGGACGAGGATGAGGACGACGAGCAGATCCTCAGTGAAGAGAAGGGGGATGCAGGCTTGGAGTAGTTAGTCCAGCCTTGGAGTTTTGATGGTAAGTGACGGAGCTCGTATTTGATCTTATAGCTTTGCTGATCTGATATAGCGGCGCAGTACAGTGAGTCAGGGTTGGCTGTTTGATGCATGGTGAGGTGAGTCCCCCATTTGGAGTTTGGGAGTTTGGAGTTTGGAGTTAGGTGTTTGGCGTTTGGCGTTTTGTTTCCGCTCGTTTCATGTCGGCGTTTTTTTCCTCGTCGTCTGTCCGGCGGGCGTTGATTCCCACCGGGGACAGGTTTGTTTGATTTCTCTTTCCCCCTCAGCGATTTGTTTTTCCCCTTTTCCCCCAGTGGTTTGGTTTTTTTCAGCGTTGGTTTAGTTGCCAGCGTTTACCCCCTGTTTTGCTGATAGCGTTGCAGGGTGCTCATCACGAGGTTGGCCTTCCCGCTGGCGATGGGCGTGAGTACCCGTTTCTTGATAGGTAAGTAGAAACATCAAGAGACGGGGAAACTAGCAACCTCTCGGCGGCAGAGCTCTGCAGATGGGCGCAGGAGGTAAGTCCTTCTTCTCTTATCTGACAGATCCTGTAGCTGACATTTCATGGGTTAAATCTGCCACCAGCATCCAAGCGTATCAGGCATTAGTTAAGTCTTGTGTCCTTGCGTCGTTGTGCTTCTATGCTAACAGTCTCTCTCATGATGGTCTGTCGGGCACTTGCCCTACTCAGTGACCTCAGAGTCAGGGCCGAAAGCTCTTCCCGTTTTCCTCGCCATTACAAGAATGCAGACGGGGGCAGTCGAAGGCAGTCGGGGGCGGCCTGGGGAAGTGACTGGTCCAGCTTTGCCACCTCTGACGGGTGCACCTGGACGGCGTACGACCTCAAGGTTCATTTACCTCCTTCCCTTGGATTCCTTGTTGATCCGCAGGTGTCTCTCAAGCTCCATGGTGAGGTGATTTGAGCACCCTGGTGTTCTTACTCACCTGCCTGACCTTCTGTTAAACACGCCAAGGTAAGGTAAGGTACCTCAAGGTAGGCACCGATGTGTCCAGGCGCTTGCTGCCTTGACTGCAGAATTCGCAAGTTTTGCAGAAAGAATCCCTCCCTTTATTCCTTAGCTTTCTACCTTTCATCACGAGTGCCAGTTCCTAGATCGTAACCTGGGTGACGAGATGGCACACACAGAGGTCGCCAACAGCAGCAGCCGCAAGGCATAGGTACCCTAGCGTCAGCACTGCACTCCAGCCTTCAGGTCAGGATTCCACGTTCTCCAAAAAGAGGCTGGATAGACTCGTATTCGGTCCATCACAAATGGTGGAAGGCCATTTGGTTCGTGTAGGTTGAGTGAGATCATCATTAGTCGTCAATCCAAGGTGCGGAACACCCGCCACCCGACATTAAGGTAGTGGAGTGCAGGTCCCGGTGGCACTATTGATCCTGCAGTCGGCTTACGTAAGACACCTTAATCCTGTCCGGGGCCCCTAACTTGGGGTTCCATTGGTATAGCTCGGAAGACAAGCCAGGAATTGCTTCTTTCAACCTCACACGGCTCTGCATCGCCCTGGCAGTCATTTTTACCTGCACGCCGTTTCGTCCGGACAATCCTTAGTCGGACAGCTTGTCCATGTTGGCAGACCAATCATCTTGATTGCCGCTGATTGAACAGCTGCAGGGTCCTGTTAGTGGCGTCCGCCGGCTCATTCCCCGCGCGACCCATCAAGACCAACTGCCCACAATCAGGATTCCATCACAGCTTCAAGTTGATCTTTTGAGGTTTCTGAAGTCGGACTTTGCTATAGGGAAGTAACTAATAAATAAACGGAAGACTCTCGTTGACCTCACTCTGGAACTCTTGACGCTGCTAAACGTGACAAAGTGCCCTGTCTGAGTTGTCGCCTCTTTGATTGCCCAGCGCCATGAGGCTGCAGCTGAAAGCGCGCGTGGAGCCGCCGTTTATCGTGTCCTAACATGTCTCTAAACGGCCGATGGCGCGCTTTCTTTCAAAGTTGCCCGTGGTGCGTGCCACTGATCCCTGGATTCCCCCAAGTCCACCGCTGACCGACATCCTGTACAGCCGGCCGCCCCGCCTAATCTGGACTTCGCGTAGTCGCTTCGATCATCGTCCATCGTATCGCTGCTCTTGGCCGGCCAACTCCAAGTCGGAAGTCCTGTGCTGGGCCTCTCAGCTGACAGACGCCATGTCGAAGGAGGCGCTGTCGCGACGAAGGTCGAATCTCACAGAAGGAATGATCAGACGTTAGCCGCTGGACTTTGCAACTCAAGATGCAGAGCTAACTCATCGTAGAGGGTTCAAAATGCGATGTGACTTGGCCCGAATGGGACGTATTTCTTCACCGCGCCTAAGTCCTGTACGGGCTTGTCAAGGCAGAGCCAGACTCACTTCTCCTTTCTTCTCTTCAGCACCCTCGTCTTGTGTCTGTTCTGTGAATCTTGTGTTTTCGACGGCTTCCGACATTCCTCTCTTTGGATTGCTTATTCCGGCTCGAATGCCAAGGTTATATGAATATGGCACGATTACTTACCCTGTGCTTACTGTCGCTTTGCTTCAGGGACTCTGCTGCTGCTGCCGCCAGCCTTGTTTATGTTACTGATCTGTCGATCTTCACGTTACTGGCAATTCATCCCTCCATTACCAGACTTATCTGGGAATGCCCTCGCCCGGATGGAACGCTGTCCATTCTAGGCACCCTGCGCTCAGACAGCCATCTCCTACAACATCTCCTCCCAGACCTACTCGGCCTGCGGCGAGGCACCCACCGACCTGCAGTCATGCATTTGCACCAAGAACATCAACCTTGCCGCTATTACTACGTCTGTTTCCGAATCCATCAGCTACAGCTGCAGCTCCTCTGCCTCCGATGACCAGACCAGCGCAGCGGCTGCCCTCAGCCAGTACTGCAATCCCAATGCGATAGTCAAATTCGCGACTCCGACGGCCAACATCGTCACGACTGACATCCACGCCTTCTCCAACATGGCGCCTTGCGCGCAGTCTGGTGAAGCGTACGCCATCAGCTCAATAGTAAGCAGCCCGCTCGATCGAGGTGAGATCGATGTCGCTGACTTCTGCTCATAGACGTCGCTCTGCCCCGAGCCAGCTAGATTGATCATTGATGGCCCCTTGCATCTGCGCGAAGAACGACAATTCGGCGCGGACGGGCATGTCCAACGCCATGTACTCGCTCACCGGATATCTCTGTCCTGAGGGACCGAAGGCGCTCGCGTCGTGCATGTGTATGAAGGATGGCGTGACGAACTTGGTGACCAGTACTCTGACCTCGGATGTCAAGTACCACTGCTCCTCCACTGCTCCCGAGGATGTGTCGTCGGCGCTTGCTGTGATGGACTTTTACTGCAAGGCGGCAAAGGGCGAGGTCGTTGCGACTGTTGCTGAATCAAGTAAGTGCTCTCTTGAGGTTTGGTGACGGAGCTTAGTCGTTAACATGGAAGTAGTTGTGCAGAGGTATCCTCCAGCCCAGGCTGGCACAGGTCCAAACTTCGGGCCCTCAACCTACCAGCTCAGGGAAAGACACCTCGGAATGCACTTTGAATGGCAGTGACAAGCAGTCCAAAGGCCCCGGGGTCGGGGTCATTGCTGGTGGCGCCATCGCGTTGGTAGGAGCTCTCACCCTCGCCGCCCTCACAGCTTTCCCGTAATACCGCCGCCGGAAGAAAATCCAGCCGCCGTTCCCGATCTCTTCGACCATCGACCCAACTCAGATGATGAGCCCCCCTAAACTCGGCGGCACCATGCTTTCCACCTTGCCCCCCAAGAATCCATCGATTAGCGTCTCGCAAGTCAGCTCGTCACGGCTACATACCGTTTCTCCCGTCTCTGCATACAGCAATGGCGAACTCCTCCCGCCTCGCCTCCAGTGGGCGTGGAGTTACCGGGCCGAGGATACACTCCTCCTGTTCCCGAGATGCCGGCGAACATGAACGGGCAGCTGCAGCCTGCCGGCCAGCAGATGCCGTCTGAGTTGCAAGTTCATGCTGGGTTGCGGTATGGGCAGAGTCTGCTGTTACCAACCGAACTCCAGGGGATGGGGTGTTCTCGTCTTCAGGGGCCAGGTGTGCTGGCTGAGGCTCATCATTCATGGGAAGCCGGTTCATCAGATGCCGAGCGGGGCGCCGTCCACATGGCAGGCGCCAGGGCAGCAACGGGCGGAGTTTCAGGGAACAGTATGGCATTCTGGACCGACGCCGGGGGCTTCTGAACTTGATTCAAGGGGTGTTAAACGGTGGTTTTGGGCGTACGTGCTGTGATCGGTCAAGATACATGTGGCGATGCTCATGACAGACTTTAGGACATATGTCGTGTGGAGGGTGGTCTAGAAGGGGTTTTTTGGGCTATTGGCAAACATCGCGTTACATGGTTCAAATACATCATTCCACACATTCATTAAGTACGATATGTTTGACTTGGCTCGGTGTAAATAATGAGTTCCTTCGTGGGGCAAGTAAACACCCTCGATACTATCGAGCTCAAGGTCGTACATGGACTTCTTGAACGTGATATCTTATAGGGCTTTGTGTGCTCAAAACCATTTCCCATGTTTGGGTTTTTGAAGATCAAGTGTTGAGATCTGATCAATTTTACTTTGTTTTGTTTAATTCATCATGTTGACGAACCACTGAGTCGAGGTTTCATTTTCCTCCAATGTCACCTCAGGGAACCACAAAGTCCCGGACGAAGGGGTAAGATGCATGAAGGAACCTGGGTCGATGTTATACAGTCCAAATGCTCCTGTCGTCATGTTATCCCCATCAAATGTTACTGCCCCTGTTCTCATCAGAGCCCCGGAGCTCACCGAGCTCACCTGCCTGCTCTCGGTGAAGTTCGCTGTGACTTCATGGACCCACGGCTTACCTGGGAGCTCCAGATGAGTAAGCCGGGAGATTCCCGGCAAAACATAGCTGCACCATGCTTCCGACGCTATCATTGGCTCAAAAAGTGAGTGGCAGCAGCTCTCCAGGTGGACTGTGCTTCTGACAGAAGCAGCCTTGCGCGGTTGCTTAGGCCGGAAAGCATCGCCTGTCCCAAATCTTGCGATTTTCTCTCCTATAGACGCCAACCGCCACCACCACGCCGACGTCAGATCGAATTCCGACGACGCCGATACCAAATTAAGGCGGAGTCCGGGCCATTACTGCTTCCCGACGAGACTCCTGCCTAGTGTTTCCTTTGTTATTCTATTTGCTTGACCATCTTCCCTTTACGCTAAGCCTTTCAACAGGCTCAGTGCGACTACGCGACTTCATCACCGCCAATTGACCTTGCGACCGTGATCCTTCTCGAGACGGCCTGCATTCGATGTCGAGAAATAGAACCTGAGTTACGATCACAATGGCAGCGGCGGTGGACGTTGGCTACCTAGCCGGTCACCTCGGTTTGCCTGAGTCGACGGTGTCGACGGTCACCACCGAACCTACCCCCGAGCTCGTCGCGAGCCTGCTTGGAGCCGTCATCGCCAAGGCTCAGGAGTATGAGGAGCTTTACGCGCAGAAGCTCCAGGTCGACATCGAGCTTGAGAGCGCGCACCACAGCGCCGAGTCGAGATGTCAGAGCTTCAAAGCGACAGCCGACAAGGCTTTGAAGGACGTGGAGGAAGTCCGCCAGAAGTTGAAGGAAGAAGGTCCGTATACCAATCGGTGTTGAAACACCTGCAATCGCACCCTGTTTGCTGACTATGAAATCGCAGAGACGAAACGCGAAACAGTCGAGAACGAACTTCAATCCCTCAAGTCCCGCGGCTCCGACCACGATTCCGAGATCACCACACTCCGCGACCGCATCGAGTCACTGCAATCTTCCAACCGCGCGAATATGGCGCTGCTTGAGTCGCGTAATGCTCGCGATTCTGAGCTCTCCGAAGAGCTTGCCAAGCAACACCAGAAGAACGTTCAGCTGAACAAGGAGATCACCGCTCTGCAGCAACAGGTCCAAGCCGCTCAGGCCGCCGTGAGCAGTGCCAAATACCGCGAAGAGTCGCTGCAACAACAACTTGATCTTGCCCGACGGAACGGCGAATGGTTCGAGACCGAGCTCAAGACCAAGAGCGACGAGGCCCTGAAATTCCGCCGCGAAAAGGGAGCGCGCATCGCCGAGCTGCAACGACAGAACGAAGACGCGAAATCCAACATCGAAGCCCTCAAGCGAAGCGAGCAGCAGCTCCGAGACCGCCTCAACGCCGCCCAGGCCAAGGCCGAGGAGGCTCTCACCAAGGTTCAGCAACAACAGGAGGCCTTCGCTCGCAGCGAGGAGAGCTACAAGCACGAGCTCGAGAACAAGCAGCGGGTCGTGGAAATGACGAATCAACTTGCCGACAGCCACAAGAAACGGGTGCAGACCTTGGAGGCGGAGAAGGAGTCGCTGAAGGAGAAACACGCCAACGAGATCCGACGCCTTCAGCAGGAGCTCGAGAGGGAGAGGGAGACCTGCCGCAGCCTCGAGGAGAGGATCACTCAGCTCGAGGGCGAGATTGACGAGCTCCATGCCCGTATGGAACAAGGACCCCCGCCTGCCACGCCACAAACGCCCCGTATGAACGGATCTCTGCTCGGACGCCCCGGCTCACCCTTCGCGACCCCTGCCTCCGCCCGCAGCAAGTCTGCAATCACCGCGACCCAAGCCATCGATGAGCTCTACAAGGTGAAGGGTCAGCTTGCTGGAGAGAAGCGCCGCAACCAGCAGCTCGCCGAGGAGCTTGACAACATGATTGCTCTGCTCGAAGCCAAGACCCCCGAGATTGAGGAGCTTCAGAACGAAGCTGACACCCTACGAGCCGAAATCACTCGAATGTCCGAGCTCTCCCAAAGCAGTTTTGAAGAGCGTGATACCGCGAAGAAGAGCGCGCGCAAGGCTGAGAGTGCTCTTGCCAATGCTCAAGCCGAGTCCAAGATTCTTCGCACGCAACTTCGTGATCTCAGCACTCAGATCCAGATGCTTGTGTTCAATATGCATGCCCGCGAGAAGGGTCTGGAGCAACTGACCCGCGAGGAGACTGTCCGTCTGGAACAGCTGTCCCGTGGCGAAATCACTGAAGGCGCTCTTTCCGACATGTCTGATACCCACCAGTTCATCACGCAAAAGTTCGTCGTCTTCAAGGATATCCAAGAACTTCAAGCCAAGAACCAAGAACTGCTCCGGGTCACCCGCGAACTGGCCGAGCAGATGGAAAGCGAGGAAGCTGTGGCTGCCAAGAGCCAAGCCGTGGAGGACCACCAATCCGTCGAGCGCCTGCAACAGGAACTTTCCAACATGATCGATGAGACCAAGTCCCTGAGAACGACGATGGAAAGCTTCAAGGCCGAGCGTGACATGTTCCGTCGCCTACTTCAGCAGAAAGCGACCGCCGGAGAGCTCGCTTCTATCCTGGGCTCTGAGGACGGCCAGCGCCAACCACTCGCTAGCATCGAGACGGACGAAGGCGATGGCGTGTCCCCGTCAGCCGCTCTCCGTGCTCTACAGGTGGAATTCGACACTTACCGGAACGACGAAGAGTCTGTGCGACGGTCGCTCAGAGAACAAATTGACCGGCTCTCGAGTGAGAAGAACTCCCTACAAGGTGAGGTTGCAAAGATCACTAGTCAGATTACTCTGGCTTCAGAGCGTTACGAGATGCTCCACTCCAACTTTGTTGCGCTGCAGAACGAGAACAAGGAGCTGCAGAAACGCAACAACTCGCTGTCCGAGGATTCAATTAAGCAGGAGATCCGGGTACAGCAGGTCGCCGAAGAGCTTATTGATGCGAAGGGCTTGCTAGAGAGTATCCGTAACGAGGCGGCCAACCTCAAGGCCGAGAAGAAGCTCTGGAAGGATATCCAGGATCGTCTCAACCAAGACAACGAGAATCTTGTCCAGGAGAAGACCCGACTCAATACCCTTCTTGCCACGCAACAGTCAATGCAGAACGAGCGTGATATTTCCGAATCAGAGTATAGACGGAAGACACAGACCAAGATGGACAACCTCGAGCAAGAACTGAACGCCACGAAGCGGAAACTGTCAGAAGAGATGGAAGAGGGCAAGAAGCTTCAACTGAGGAAGGAGTTTGATGCTCGCGAGGCGCAAAAGCGTATAGACGAGCTTTCAACCAGCCTCAGCCAGATTCGTGAGGAGCATGTCGCCATTAAGACCAGCCGTGACCATCTGCAAGCCCGAGTTGACGAGCTCACTATTGAGCTTCGTAACGCCGAAGAACGCGTTGGCAGACTGCAGCCGCGACCCACGCCTCGTCCGGGCACCATGGCGCCCCCAACACAGACCAACGAGGACTCCGAGGCCGAAATCCACGAGCTCATCAACGAGGTCTCTGATCTTAAGAGAGAACTCGACATGACCAAGGCTCAACTCGAGAATGCCAAGGAACAGACGGAATCGTACAAGCAGTTGAGCGAACAGAACGAAGAGGCTCTTGCTGACATCACGTCTTCGCAAGATCAGTTCAGGGAGGAGATGGAGACGGCCTTATCTGGCAAGGATTCCAAGATCAAGGAGCTGGAACAGCGTGTCGAGGATCTGTCGTCTGAGCTGGCGAACTCCAACAAGGAGCTCTCCCGCCTTCGGGATTCTCAAGCTGAGATAGCCCGAAAATACGAGGATGAGAAGTCCATTTTGGACGACGAGGTAAAACGCTTGAAGGAAGAAGCCGACCGCTACTCAGAGGCTTCCAAGTTCCACCAGCAAGACCTTCGCGCACAATCCGAGATTACCGCCAAGGCTCAGCAAGACTACGAACAGGAGCTGGTGAAGCATGCTGAGGCGGCCAAGCTCGTTCAACAGCTTAGAGCCGAGTACAACGAGCTGAAGGGACAGACTGCGACGCTGAAGGCCGAGGCCGAGTCAGCCAAGGTTGCTCTTACCCAGAGCGAAAGCTCTTGGGAGGAGCGCCGTCAACGGCTGGAGCAAGAAATGTCCGAAATCAAGACTCGCCGCGACGACGTGAACGCGCAGAACAAGCTTCTTCATGAGCAGCTTGAAAGCATCACATCCCAATTCTCAGCGCTGAAGCAGAACAGAGCGGTGTCGACAGAGGAGGGAGAAGGCAGTGGTGAAGGCGGCAACGACAGCGCTGCCGACGGTCTTCGCGAGCTCAACAACTATCTCAGACGCGAGAAGGAGATACTCGAGGTTCAATACGACCTGAAGGTGCAGGAAGCCAAGCGTCTGCAGCAGCAACTCGAGTATTCCCAATCGCAGCTTGACGAGGCTCGCTTGAAGCTAGATCAGGAGCGCCGCGCAACAGCTGAAAGCGGCCAGGCATCGATTGCCCACAAGGACTTGATGGAGAAGCTCAACGAACTCAACCTCTATCGCGAGAGCAGCGCTACCCTTCGAAACGAGCTCGCGCAGGCCCGAACCCAAATTGCGGAGAAGAACACCAAGATTGAGGAGCTGGAGGCCAAGGTTCAGCCTCTTGAGGCCAGAATTGAGGAACTTCAAACTCAGAAGGGATTCTTGGAGGATGAGATTAAGCAAGTACAGGAGGACCGCGACAGGTGGCAGAAGCGAACGGAAGGAATTCTTACCAAGTACGGCCGCGTCGACCCGGCCGAGATGGAACAGCTTAAGCAGACCATCGCCGACTTGCAGGCCGAGCGCGACGCTCTCAAGGAGTCTGAGGCTCCTCTCCGGGCAGAGATTGAGGAGATCAAACAGACTTTGGAGACGGAGAGAGCTAACTGGCAGAACACCCGCCAGAGGATGACTGATCAATTCAAGGAACGATCAAGAAAGATCACGGGCGAGAAGAATGAAGCCCTCGCCGCCAAGAACGACGCTATCGCTGAAAAGGATGCCGCCATCGCCGAGAAGGAACAGCTCTTGCAGCAACTGACCACTGCAAACACCGAGCTGGAAACTACAAGAGAAAACCTTCAGGTTTCAACTCAGCAGCGGTCCGAGTTCGAGCAGCAAATCCAAAACTTCCAGCAGCAAGTTCAGAAGCTGCAGCAAGACGCTCAGGCGAACGGTCAGGCGCCTCAACCTCCTGCTGCTACGCAGGCTCCCATCGACTCCTCCACATCGGTATCGAACGAGGTCGTTGCTCAGCTCGAGCAGCAGCTTACGGAGATCCGCACCCAGCTGGATGCCGTCTCTGCGCAGAAGGCGACTGCCGAACAAGAACTCGAGAGTCTCCGCACCCAACTTCAGACAGTCATTACCGAAAGAGACCAGGCTGTCGAGACCGCACAACAGGTTGTCCAGTCTCAGCAGGCGGCGGCGTCTACAGCCGAAGCTACCCAATCTGCACCGGCAGAGACTACCGCCACTAACGGTGCAAGCGGGCTGCCAGACGAAGAGCGCAAGGCTCTGGAGGAGAAGATTGTCGCGGCAGAGGCCAAGGCGGCAGAGTGTGAGCGTAAGGCTCAGGAGCTGGAGGAGAACATCACTCAGACCATCAAGGAGCGATCGGACAAGATGCGCAACGCCCTCAACGAGAAGTTGCGCCAGTCCCGCGAGAAGCTGGAGGCGGAATTCCAGACCAAATTGGAGCAAGAGAAGGTCATCTGGAAGGCCGAGAATCAGAGCGCTGCCCCGAGCCAGCCCTCCGAGGAGCAGCCAGCCGTCGCTGCCACGCCTGTCAAGAAGCAGCCTGATTCCGATGCGGTCCCAGCCACACCGGTCACCGGCACACCTGGCGGCTCGGCAGATTTGTCGCAGCTCCCCGACGCCGAAATTCGCAAGTTCCTTTCGACCAATCCTACGGTTCGAAGCATCATGTCTTCTAACTTGAGAAAGAAGCTGGAGGAGCAGACTGCCAAGGTAAAGAACGAGACGGAGACTACCTTGAAGGCCGACTTCGAGCAGAGAGTCGTCAGCGCGAGAGAGGAGGGTCAGATGTTGGCGCAGAAGAAGTCTGCCCTGCAGATCAACATGAAGGACAACCAGATCCGTGCGGCCAACGCCAAGATCGAGGTCGTCAAGACCGCCGCAGAGAAGACGCCTCAAAGACCTGTTGTCGAGGTGTGGGAAGAGGCCAAGGTAGCCAAGGCAGCTGCTCCTGCAGCGGCGCAAGCAAGCCCGGCGAAGCCTGCTCCCAACGTGCAGGCTCGTCCTTCGATCTCTGCTCCATCCGCTACAGCGCCAGCACAAGGTGCTGCCAACACTGGTGGTAAGTCCAGCCAAAACCATGTCCTAGTCTCTTCCACGTCTGACCTCTCTGAAGCTTCGACTGTACCAGCGAATTCGACGCAGCAAAGCGCCCAGCCCCAAAGCAACCTTCCCCAACCAGGCTCTGGCATCCCTCAACCAGGTTCTGGCATCCCTCAGCCTGGAAGCAGCCTCCCCCAGAAGAGACAGATCCCGCCACCTTCAGATATCAAACAACCGGCGGCCAAAGCCGGCGGAAATCCTTTCGTTGCAGCCGCCGCTGCAGCCAACCTACCGAACCCGCCCGCTCAAGCTGCGCAGGCACCAGCGAACCCCTTTGTGCAGGCCGCTCAAGCACAGGGTGGACAGCAAGGGCAAACGCAACCCGCAGCACAGAATCAACCCGGAGTACGAACCGGCATCCCCATGCCTGGACGTGGAGGTGCAGCAGGTCGCGGCCGTGGTAGCAACTTGGCCGCTGGTAATAGAGGCGGAGCAGAGAGAGGCGGCGGTGCTGGTCGAGGCGGGCGTGGCGGTAGGGGAGGCCACAACACATCGCTCAACGCTGGCGCGAATGACTTCCAGCCGGGTAACAAGAGGCCAAGAGGAGACTCGGAAGCCGGCGCCGGAGGCGCGAAGAGGGCGAGAGGAGGCGGACATTAAAAGTCGACGCACGAGTCTACGGAGATGGGGTAATGAAGGCGGTGGTGTTACTTCTACTTTACTGTCTGTACTGATACGGCTTGTTTGGACGAGGTCCCAACATCAGAGAACGAGGGCAGGCTGTTATGTTAGTCTGCTAGTGTACACAGCTACAACATACTCAAAATGGATTTTTCCTTGGTCTTCATCATGTTCGTTTTACCGGTCGGACTTTTGCAGCATGGTGGTTCCAGTTCTCCACGCCAGCCTGGATTTCCACTGTGATGAAGCGGACTCCAATCATGACCTTGGTTGTTTTCGTTTGAAAAACTATTACTTTCGCATACGTGATAGCCTGGCTCTCAGCCATGCGAAAGCAATACACGGAACTTTGTCTGCGGAGAACAATCTCTAGCGTATTCCTATTCTTTCAAACGACCCTGGAAACCACGAATCGACCAGATTGAGGCTTGAAACAGCTCTAAGCTCCCATCAACTCTAAAGCGAGTATTTGCAGCAAGCATTGCCGCAGACACTAGACGGAACAGGCGTGCCCGTGACTCAGGTAACCGCAATGATCAACGGTCAGAGAGGTAGCGCTTGCGGCCCCCCGTTCGGATCCAACTCCGGCCCCGCCGAGTGCTGGCCCCGACCACGGCTGACGAAAACTTTTCACCCCGATTCCCACTCTCAAACTCTTCTCCCACGCTCCATAACACAAGCAACCAGCATTACCTTCCAACAATTCCAGCCAGCTCTGGGTTTCAAATCGCCCGGCTAGCTCAATCGGTAGAGCGTGAGACTCTTAATCTCAAGGTCGTGGGTTCGACCCCCACGTCGGGCTCAATTCCCGACAGCGATTGAAGCTTACAGTCCTCTTTTTTTGCCTTTCTTTTTTTTGGTCTTGTTGATTTTCCCTCGTCTTCTGTGTTTGAGTCTTCGGTTCTGTATGAGGTGTCATTGCTCCCTTTCTTTTGTCGGCAAATGTCTCTGTTTCATTCATCTGTCTATAGCCGAATCTCTGGTTCACGTCTCCTACACCTAACGACGGTCTTCGGATCCGGCACAAATCGACTCCTGAACATGCTTCCGGGAGGCCTAACCCCGACGATGGCCCAATCGTAGTTCATGACGAGGTGGGCGAGCACGATCTTCATCTCGTTGCTGGCGAAGAATCGACCGGGGCACGCGTGCATCCCGTGCCCGAACGAGAGAAACTCTGGACTCGTCGAGACGAACTGCCATCGGTTCTCCTGCCCGGCCCGCTCTCGCATGCGGAGGAACCGATGCCCGTCGAACCCGTCGGGGTCGGGCCCCCAGAGGGCCGAGTCGCGGGTGTTGTGCGTCGAGACGGTGACGTGGACGCCCTTTGGGAGGAAGGTCCCGTCGGAGAGAGTCACCGGTGTCTCGACCTTGCGATTCATTATGTCTGCTGCATGTCAGTTAGACCGCCTGCGAGTTGTGACAGGTCCCCGGGGGGTTCATTTACGTGGGCCCAGGACGTTTAGACGCTGGCTTTCCTTCAGGCAACTGTCCATTAGTTTCAGCTTGTACAGGCTGTTCTTGCTCCAGCCCTTGTCTTCGGCGAAGACGCGAACCATCTCTTCTCTCAGGTGAGCAAAGTATTCCGGGTTCGCGAGCAAATCGTACATGAAGGCCGTCAGGGCGGACGAAGTCGTGTGGATGGCGGCAAAGGTCAGAAACAACTGTCCCGCGACGACGTCAAAGTCCCGCCCGCGCCGGACGTCGTCGATCCACGAAAGCGAATCCATGGGCTTGTTGGCGACGGACCGGGCCTTCTGCCGCCGGGCGGCGAGCTCGGGCTCCATGATCTCCCGGGCTCGGGATACCTGGGCGCGGAGGGTCCTGAGCTTGGGCAGGAAGCGGTGGACGAGGGGGCGGAGGAGGACGGGCCAGGCGCGTAGGGCGCGGCCCGCGGTCAGGACTAGGCTGGCCAAGTTAATAGAGAGGGCGATCCATTCCTTGGAGCGGCTGAGGCGGTCGCCTAGGAGGATCTTGGCGGAGAGGCGGGCTGCGAGCTGGAGGGATACGGGGAAGAACTGAATTTCTTGCCATTCTGGAGAGTGGTTAGTGAGATGGGGGGGATTTAGGAGTGGGTTTGGGGGGGGGGGTGGGGGTTTCTTGCCGTCGGTCGTGGGCAATTGCTCTTTGAGGATTAGGCATGTTTCTTCACAGAGGCGTTCTGTGACGTATACTATGCGTGCTTGTCAGAGTCTGGGCAAAGAGGGGTGATTTGCTGATGGGGAGTTCTACCGAGTTCCTGGTTGAGGTTCCGGCGGATTACTTCTTGTATTATTTCCCCTTTCAATCCGTCCTGGAGGACGCTGAGGCCGGGATAACGGGTGAGCCATTGCTTCGCGGTCAAGTCAGTCGACGGTTCTTCAGGCTGGGGGTTGGGGGATGGGTTTGAGAAGCTACCCACCCGATCGATGAAACCGGTGAAGGTGAGTCTCTTGTCGTTGCGGATCTCCTCGGACATGTGAGGCGGGAGCATGACCAACGGACCGAAGGGGGATAGAATCTGAAAGGGCTTCCCGTTTGTCTACATAGCACCAGTCAGAAGAAACCTCGTCACTGAAAAAAAAAAAGTCGCTTCATCGTCCGCACGTCGTGCGCTTTACCTGCTCGAATCCATCTCTGAGGAGCTCGATCGCGTTGGTGTTGAACCTCGCACGCGCCTTCTCGTACGACCACTCCCCGCGCTCTTGGCCGATGAGTTTGAAGCCGCGGTATGGCTTGTCTTCGCGCCAGTACCAGCTCAGTATCAACATCGATAGCACGGAGACCAAGCCCACGAGGGGTACGCTGGAATGCCAGTGAGAGTTGAGATTCAGGATAGCCTCCATGTTTTACGGCGAAGATGAAGTAGTTGGGATAAAAAATAAAGCCAAAAGGACTCTTGCGACGTCGATTCAGTTCTGAGCTCAAGCAGGTTGCGTTGCGGAACTGCACTCCGGCGTCAACTACCTCAGCCGCGCGGAATCATCGGGGCGTCTCTTGAGATGTACGGAGGGACAGCAAGTTCCTTATATCAACCAAAACTCACCGGCGAGATGCGGTGAAGGTTCGGAGGCTAAATCACCGATGGAAAGTCTCGCCTACTCACGGCATGGTGCCTGCCTTGGTCCTTCGATGTCACCTTAGTCATTCGGGTCTGCTTTTGGTAGGAATCACACAACCGCTGCATTTGCAACTTGACTGATCCCTCCCGCCTCGTCTGTGCTGACACGTCTACCGAAAGCTAATTCGAATTCCCGTCCGAGGACCATCGGATGACTACTTTGAACCTGCCCTTGGATTGCAGATAAGTGTCCCTTTGGGGAGTTGCTTGCATAGCATAGAATCGCAGGGCCACCGGTTTGTTGTGGCGGCCTTTATGAGATACCTAGTGATATATCCTCTCTTGTTCGTCCAGTGTTGGTTCGTTCATACTAAGTATCCTTGCAAAACTCAGCGTAAACTGTTACTGAGCTGTGTGGGTAGGTAGTAGATGCCTAACCTAAGACTAGGTAGGGCTTTTTGTCGTTCAAGTTAATGATTTCTCCAATAGCCCTCCATTGCTGAACGCCTTTCATCAGGCAGGCATTATCACATCAATCATTCCCGCGAGAGAAACGTAGGAGTCTTCAAGATAGAAACTGTCCATTTGAATGCCATGACCAAAGTTCCATTAGGGTTCCAAGCGACTTACCGTGGAAAGTAGCAGTCAGTAGCAACCAGAGTCTACCAGCCAAGTCAGCAGGCCCGCCGTCTCATTTGCCCGGGCGTATTAATGCCTTCAACAGGCAAAAGAACTTGTTCTTGGCCTCGGCTGGCAAACCCGTCCAGCATTCAGTCTCCTGGATAGAAACCCAAAAAAGAGGAACCTGAATTAAGCAGGTAAAAATGCAATTGAGAGGGACGAGACTCGAACTCGCGCGGGTTGCCCCACCAGGAAACAGATGTTAAGCTGACCTTAACCTGGCGCCATAACCAACTCGGCCACCCTCCCAGATGACCCTCGGAAGTCCTTGGATCGATGGTGGATGACGAGGGGTGGTTGGAAAATTGTTCATATTCTCTTCAAAATGTGGGAGTGGAGTTGTCGAGGCGAGAAATTATAGGCTAGTGTGGTGGGTGGGGTGGACGGACCCTTTTAATACATGAGTACCCATAACCATGGATGCGAGAGTGTCTAACTAAACTACGTAGAAGTTACTTTAGAAAGAAGAAGTGGATTGCTATATTGGAGTAGGCGTTGTAGTTACTTCAGAAGTTAGTGCTAAATGACTTTTGAATAAAGCATAATCTCGACTAATAACTTGATCAAAACACAGCCACACACTGACATTTCCCGACAAATCCTTGAAAAGTCGATTTCACGCAAATGAAGACTGGACCCTCGCGAGTGTGCGATGTCAGTTTGTATTCTGAACGATCTCATGGCCGCGTTAGCTCTTAGCACAATGACAGTACCATACGTTGCAACTGCAGTTGCGAAGGACTCAGCGGAGCGCAGACGTCGTGAAAGCTCCGTACCTTCGCTGAGGCATAAAGCAGCACTATATTCATCGAGCAACGTCAAATGATGATGGTTTGTACCTGGAATGATGGGAGCCTCGTGCTGGAAGTGGCGGGAGGCACTTTTGTGTGTTACTTTTAAACAAAGCAGGACGCTCAGGGTCAATTATTTCATTAATGACTTGTTTCCCCAACTTCGCGTGATCATGTCAAAATATTCCTGTCATTTCTGACGAAAGTATGAGCTGGTATTCCTGCGGCGGTAGGCTGAAGCGTAAAGTGGCTGTCCATGCAACATTTCGTCGTCAAGGGAAGAAAAACGGCTGGTGTAAACGGCCGCAAACCCCAAATGTCGGGGTCATTGACCATCGATGTTGAATCTGCGACTGTCGGGGCCATCGCATGATGAATGAAACATTCAAGCGCCAGAGCTTCGTGTGCGACCAGAAGTAAATCGCACTGAAGATTTGTCCTGGATCGAGACTGAAGCCCCGGTCGTCTGGAAACCGGACGTTGACCTTGATTTTACCATTCGGCACGCCCGAGATTGTCCAAAATGCTTCCGTAAAAACGGGATTCACGGGCCCCGACCTTTGCAAAACGTCGTCGCCTGTACCCTGGGCCAATTATTCGTGACACATGGAGGTATTCTCACTCAGCCAACACAGCTCCCGTTTTGGTGGTGAAGGAAACTTTTCCGAAGCATTTCCGCAGGGCCAGAGTGCATAAATATGGAGTACAGATGTGTTAGTTGTGCAAAGTTGTGCAAGCCAAGTACGGCTGGCATTCGAGGACGAATGAATAAGTAGGTATCATATGTCCCGTAATTCTCAATAGGTATGAAAATTACGAGCAATTCTTTCAGCCCCTTTTGAAGTCAATTCAGTTGCACAGAATCTTTCCGTCGACTACGCATTGTTGGTTGTTGGTTGAAGCAGACGTTCACCCACTACGTAGATCCCCAAGGAATACGACTCTTGCCACAGGGCAGGGATTATGATCCAAGATGCGAGCACAATGAACGCACCGGGGACGGATTCTCTTCCGCGACCCTTGTAACACCCTGGAAGACGGAGCTACTCAGGGTATGAAGAGGGGTAGTGCCAACAGAGCCTGGGGATGCGGAGGGGCAGATTCGGGCACACAACTGAATTATGGGCAAGGTCCTCAGGACGGGAGAGATACCTGCTTGATTTGAAAGGTTTGTCCCATCATTACATTCCTATCTCGCTGTCCGAGCATACTACATAGAAGGTAATCAATCAGTACGCCTCGGGTCAATATCATCTTTGGCACTAGAACGATCTCCTCCCAAAAAGGGACGTGTCTTTTGTCGAGCCAACTCCGCTCGGAGATCTTCGGAAGATGATGAGCGAGAACCCTCTGCCAGTACTTGCGCCGAGCATTCTCCAAGGCGCTGCTACGCAAGAGCCAACCCAAAAAGCACTTGAGGTGGTAAATGCAGTCAACTCAGCTCTGACAGCGGGTGACGCCCAGCGACTCGAGAAATGCTTCTTTGCGGACCAGGCGTTCTGGAAAGATCAACTTGCGCTGACGTACCACCTACGCACCTTTTCCGCCGCTGAGGCCATTGTCACGAGCTTGCTGGAGACGCACAAATTGAGAAAGCTCGTTGGAGGCATTGAGCTCATTGGCGAAGCCAAGTTTATCCCTGCCACCCCTTCTCTTGTGAGTATTCAGCGTTAGATAGAGCTCGTCGTTCGGATAAAGGGTTTGTTATGGCTCACATACTTGACTTGAACAGCATTTCATCGACTGCGTGATAAGCTTCAAAACTTCATCGCCGGCAGCGACCTGCAGCGGCGAGCTCGTACTTCTCCCTGTTCAGCCAGAATTAGAAACCCCCGAAGAGCTTGTTGAGTGGAAAATCTGGATCCTGAGCACCAGGCTCGAGAGCTTGGGAGATCATCCCGAGAGCGAGGCACTGCTGAAGAGCCCGAGTAGACAACTTGAGGGCTGTGAGACGTTCGAAACCGACGTTTTCATTATTGGGGGCGGGAACGCGTAAGTCTGGGCTCTGCAAAGTGCTCGGTGTACAGAGCTGACGCTAATTATACTTTGCGACTAGAGCATTTACTCTCGCCGCTCGCCTCAAAGCTCTTGGTGTTGATAGTGTGATGGCTGAAAGAAACCCCCGAGTGGGAGACAACTGGGCTCTCAGATACGATTGTCTAAAGTTTCACCTTCCCACCTCAGCGTGCGAGCTTCCTTACATGAGTGAGTCGACGAAAATGGAGCCCAAGACTCAAAAATGGCTGAAAGATTGTTAACGCGATGATTAGACTATGACGAAGAGCTCCGAACTCCGCACTTACTCACTAAAGATGACTTGGCCAAGCAAGCCCAACGGTATGTGGCAGCTCTGAAGCTCAACATGATTAACTCTGCCGAGATCAAATCAACCGTCTACGAATCATCAGCCGGGCAATGGAGAATCAGGTTTAGTACACCGGCCGGAGAACAGACTGCCGTCGCGAAACATCTAGTGCAGGCTACGGGAATCTCATCACAGAAGCCGCATATCCCGGACATCTTGGATAGACATACCTACAAAGGTATCAGCATTCACTCGGCAAACTTTACGAATGCAACGGAGCTGAAGAAGAAGGGCGCTGAAGTGAGTCTCGGATATTACTAGTATCAACAGTTCAATGGCTGATCTTCAATCCACGCAGACTGCTCTCATTGTTGGCTCGGCCAATACCGGTTTTGACTTGCTCCAAGACTGTTGCGACGCCGGCCTTCAGACGACGATGCTTGTCCGCTCACCCACTTACATCGTTCCGATCGAATACATTTGCAACCCCCGTAGTGTCGGCGCGTACGACTTCGATTTCGAAACCGCCGACAGGATGTTCCTCACACTCCCAGCATGTATAGATGCTCAACTTGGTCGTGAACTGTTCGCCCAACTCGCCCAGCAAGAACCAGATCGCTATGCAAATCTCGCGGCAGCCGGCTTCCCTGCTCTCGACAGCCGCGACCCCGAGTGCGTGTTGATGCACAACCTACTTGAGCGCGCTGGAGGACACTATGTCGATGTGGGCTCCACGAGACTTATCGCGGAGGGAAAGGCCGGTGTCAAAGCAGGGGTTGAGCCAGTGGCATTCACGAGCACCGGACTTCGATTCTCTGATGGCACCACAATCAACGCTGATGCTATCGTCTGGTGCACTGGATTCTCAGACAAAGATGCTCGCACCACTGTTGCGGAGATTCTTGGCGGTGGAACAACCAGCGCTGCAAATGCTGCTGGTGTGGACGGATATGTTAATGGAAACGAAACCCTCTTGAGCCCTCAGGATATTGCCGCTCGCCTGGAACCCACCTGGAATCTTGATAGCGAGGGAGAAATTCGCGGGCTGTGGAAGCGCCATCCACAGCTGGACAACTTCTGGATAACGGGGGGCCATGCCCAACAGCATCGGTGGCATTCGAAGACACTGGCATTGCAGATCAAAGCTGCCCTCGAGGGCATTCTACCACCAGCCTATCGGGATACCCCGACCGCCAAGACTGAGAGCTAGAGAAGAGAGTCAGACCTTCAATATATTGCCTGAGCGGGTCGTCTTTTATCGAAATCCAGGGTGTGGCCTCATTTCTTGTGGTGAACTTGATGGCTTCATCCCATGATTCTATTGAAGTAGAAAGTTCGGATGCTAAATCAGCTGTAATTAAATGCGACGACGACTTTTGGGCCTTTTTCCAAGGAGATATGAGCGTTTCGTTAAGTGTACTCACCACAGTGAATGTATGTTTAGCAGGAGAAACACAGGAGCAGCTCAGCCATGAGGTCCATCGAGGTTGATCATTGGCTATTGGATCTGGCTCAATGCGACCACGGTCAAAAAGTCGACTGCTACAGCCGACGAAAGTGGTTATAACTCCGTGCCGAGCCACCTGCAGGCGTGGTTTACCTGCAGAACCAACCTCGTTCCAACATGCTGCCAAGAGCTCTGCGGATCAACACATCCGGACTTGGCTCCTCCTTGGGTGAAGTGAATGGGCTAACCGCATGCATTCCAATGATTTGAATTGAATGTGAATCCTTTTAGTGCGTTTGCAAATGAGAACTGGGAGGCATCCTGTTGGAACCCATACTCCAGGCTGGCCCAGAGAAAAAGATCGCTTGAACATTGGAGAACTATGAGTCTGATATTGGCAAACTATCCCAGCCTCTGAACTCTTTGTTTCTTGACATTCATGAACCTGATATTCCTCATGAAATCTCTTGCCAGGCTCTGTGAGCAATGATTGTGAGCAGCCAATCATCTGCTGCTGTACTGCACAGAAAAGTCCCTCGTGTACACTATGCCATGAGGCTCGGTCTTTTGTAAAATAATCTCCTCGCTGTTCGTATCCGAGGGCGGCCTGTATGGGTAAACCGTGGCCATTGACAGAGTTCCTTCTGGTTCTGGCGATCGAGTCGCTTCGATCTTTGTGACCAAGGGTTGAAATCGGGTATCTGCCACACGAATATCATTCTTGGCTTTTAGTTCGAATTCATCCTGTCGATTTTCGTCGTGAACCCCCGTTCGCCTTCTGCTGTTTGCGTACGCTCTGCTGCCGTCCTTCCCCGCGCCCGCAGGATTTCCTCCACTTCGATTGTATTGATCGTAGCTTGGGTAATATCCAGCGGAACTGTTGATTTTTAGATAACGACCGACGAGGGGTTTTAGGAACGAGGCGCATGCTGCGATGATGCCGATGTTGAGCTGGAGGCTGTTCGGGAAAGGTGTCAGCATCGAGTACAAATTCGTATCAGGTATCGACTCACTTTTGCCAGAAATGAACCCAGTAGTCGAATATCGCATCGGGGTTCCCACCTGTTGTCAACATGAAAACGGCTTTCAGAATGCCCATCAAGGCAGCACTTTAGCATGAGACCACTTAGCACTTGAAACATACAGGCAATATTAGGAGGGCGTGCTTACAAGTATCCAAGATTGAGAATACCAATCACGTACAGCCGTACCCGAAGCTTCATTTTCAAGTTCCAAATTATCGGGATTGGTAACGCCCCGAGGCACACATCGGTGAAGATATTGCAACCTGCACATGTTCAATACTGAGTTTCTTGGACACCACACCTGTGTCCAAGCGTGAGGACTTACTGATATTCCAGTAAGTCAAGTTTAAGAATATGTTAAAGTCGTGACATCTCGGATCGAACGGGTTCATCCATTGGAACTCCCACCAGCCGGAATACGGAGTACAATAGACGAAGAGCCACACAATAGCTTGGATGGAGTATGCGATGACGAAACCTGCGAAAGGAAATATTAGTATTGTTCCGAGGACAACAAGCTAGAAGTGTACTTGGGATACCAATGACAGCGTACAACGACCATCTATACCAATTCAAGTCCCTCTTCAACCTCAACAGCGTATAAGCCATGGAGACTCTCAACAGCCCCATAGCCACACCATCGGACAGAACCGTTTTCCAGAATGTGATTTGTTCAAATTGGATGCGGTCTGCTACCGGCGTGATCGCGGCATGCCGACCAAGGCCATACGGAATCTGAAGAACCAAGCAGACCCACGAGACAAGCGCAAGGAGCTGGAAACTCTAAATCAGCGCTCTATTACTTGGATTACTCGAGACTAACTTACGACGGAGACTATAATGAGTGCGTCATCGGGACCGAATGCTCTCAACACAGCGACTCGTGCATACGTCCGCAAGATGACGAATGTGAGAGCGATGAAATGGAAAACGCCAACTACGCCGACAATTCTCCCGGAGTTGTTTGCTTTGACATACTCTGGAGGAAGTTCGTCCATCTTCTCTTTCTCTCATGGGACAAGAAATTCCAGAATCCGAGTCTGGGCAGTGGGCGCCACATCCTTTCAAATCTTCTGAACTAACACTCGACTCACTGAGGTGGGGTTGGCATGATTTAAATTACTAGAACCGAGACCGACTTGTAGGCCTCAGGGGAAGAATCTGGTCTGTCACAAAACTAACTCTCTTGATCGAGAACGCAGCGTACCTGATTCGGAAGTCGGGTTTTCAGGGCGGGCGTCAGAAACGTCTCGGCCTTCCCCCTCCTGCGAGGTCGACACCTAGTTGACTCGCATCCTGATAAGTTATCCAATGGCAACTCGCTCGCTCAATTTTGTGCCGAGAATTTACTCCACTCCCCGCATGGCGGTTGAAGACATGCGAGGAACTTGCGTTTTATCCGGTTCGATGCGCCGATGCAGGTGACAACTGAAGGACTTCCCGAGGAGCATGATTAAAAACGGAGATAAGTCAGGTTAGCGTTGCCGTAATCTCTTTCTCCCATTTCCCACAAGCCAATACTCGGAGAAGGATTCTCAGGCTGGTCAGCCAAGTCAGGGGATCAAAGCGCCGCCACATGTGTCTATCGCATTTGGTTACGGGCGCCTGCGTGGTAGCATTCGGTGAACAAGGGGTAAACCGACCGCATGAAAACAAACAGATCTTGCTGAAGAGGACAGCAACGAGTCCACAGTGTACTCACGACTCTCCAAAATAGTCAGACCATGCTTTGGCTCAACGCAACCATAATCCCATCTCAAGTACAGTGCTCAGGTAACTTGGTGACATTCCAAGGTCAAGACGAGAGGAAGATAGAAGAGTTGAGGAAGGACAGCGGACGGAGAAATCAGATGTGCCACCAGCCTGCAGAAACATCCTGTGGCGCTCGCATATGATCGTCGAAGTCGACCCGGAACAGTTATCGGCCCCGAAAAGCGGTTGGCCAACATCGCGACGGGCCAGGCGGGGTTGCATCCTACCCCTGCATTTGACGCCACCGGGGTTGCATGGAAGGATTCATCCGAGTGTCACTGCATTGGTGGTTCGATCTAGAAGATCATGGTTACTCACTAATGTCACACATTAATTCGCAGTGTGTGTGGCACAGCGCAATCTCCGACTTGCAGCGGCGATGTCTTCCAAGGGCGAGACTTAAGACACATCGGTGGTGGCGAAGACACCCTGCGGTGGAGCTCTGGACCGAAAGAGGCTCCCTCGTCGCGGACCAAACCCTTCAAGCGGTCCTTGACCACGCGAAGTCCATGCCAGCGGGTTGCCGGGAGGCAACAATGAACGAGATGCGAAGAAGTAGAGGTTGTTGGCCACCGATCTGGCCTTTAAAGTCTCCGGCAAAGCGCCCAAACCGGTCACATTGCAGCAGTCACAAACGCCGTCTGTATCGTGTAGGGAAAACGTCCTGGTTCTTCTTGTCAACATGCGTATCGACAAGTTCCGTTGCCCTCTTGCGGCCACACTCCTTCTCCAAGGAGCTGTGGCAACAACGCCAAGTTGCGACGAGACTGTCTCTCGGGATGTTGTCGTCGTTGGGGGTGGTGCAGCAGGGGCTCATGCTGCAGTCTGGCTGCGCGATCACAACCAAAGCGTGATTGTTGTTGAGAAAGCATCTCAACTGGTAAGCGACGCGGGCTCAGAAAACCTGCCGTGCAAATTACTAATTTCTTTTTCTTAGGGTGGCCATACAGCCTTCTACAACGATCCAGCTTCGGGCAAGTCTATCAATGTTGGTGTTCAAGCCTGGATGGAGTACAAAAACACCTTCGATTTCGTTCATCGTATGAATGTTACAACGAGCGGATCAATGCAGTTCACCACTCTAAACTACAACTACGTCGATTTCAGGACCGGCGAACCAACCAACTTCACCGCTCCGGCGGCCGACGACATGTACCCTGCTTTGCAAAGATACCTCGACGCAATCCTTCCGTACGAAGACATGGTACTTCCAGGCTTCGAGAACTTTCCGGGTCCCGAAGGAATTCCCGAAGACCTATTGATGCCCTTTGTCGACTTTGTCGAGAAGTACGACCTCGAGGCCGCCGTTCCTCAGATCTGGGACTCTACCGCTCAAGGAATAGGGAACACCATGGACGTCCCCACGTTGTTCGTGATCCAGGCTTCCGGTATTCCCATGGTTCGCGCTCTGTTGGGCACCGGCGCCGCTGCTACCCCTGCATCGGGCCGCTTGTACGAGTTGTACGAGGCTGTCGCTGCGTTTTTGGGCGACGACGTGTTGTACTCAAGCACCGTCTCCGCGTCAACGCGTACCGAAGATGGCGTGTCGTTGACAGTGGCTGGAGCTGACGGCGAGTCGACGTGTATCGAAGCGAGGCGCCTTGTCATTGCTTTCGAGCCGACCCCTGAGAGCATGGCGCCTTTCCAACCTGACGAGACCGAGTCGGAGGTCTTTGACAAGTTTGGATTCACCACAGTGTATGCCGGTATTCTTCAACACCCCTCGCTCAAAACGAGCGCAGCTTACTCCAATCGTTTGCCCGAAACCGGTTCAAGCAACAACACTCTCTTTCCTACTCCCTCTCAAGTCGGGCGGATTGACTATGTCGGAGGCACTGAGAACCTCTTCCAGTTCACCGCAGTCGGTACGGAAGAGGATACACCCGAGAGTATGAAGAAGCTTATCGCTGAATCGATCAACACCATGATTGAGGCCGGGACGATACCCGCCTCCAACGGTTCCGTCAGCTTTCCTGCGTTTGCGAACCACGGAAAGATGCACCCTCGCGTCAGTGCCGACGACCTCCGTTCTGGTTTCATTCAGAAGCAGGTTGCGCTCCAGGGTCACCTTTCCACGTGGTACACGGGTGCTGCCTTCTCTGCAGGTTTCTCGACAGTGGTTTGGGAGTACAATAACATTTTGTTGCCCAAGTTAGTCGAAGCTTTGTAAAAGTGCCGTGGGACTGGTCTTCAAGCTGGTCGCAACCCTTCAAATCAAGCTTGGAGCTTCTTTGTAATTAGAACGGCGATTCTCAGAGACAATTTGATTACCCTAAGGCTAATAGTCGGAAGAAGTCTTTCGTTTGCATAGAAACAATGAGGGGATGAAAGCAATCAGGAGCTACGCCTCTGCATGCGGGAGCTGGCAGCCAGAAATAAAGCTTATGAACAGCCAGCCCTGAGCCAGGCTTGTGACTACCTTGCTATTGCCACGTCAAAACTTGGCTCTAATACCAAAAGTTCCCATAAACCAACAACACAGAAGCAAACACAAACCTGACTGCAGAATTAAAAATAAAATGCCCACTGGGAATGAGAATACCCAATGAAAAGGGAGAATAACTTTGGGCAAAAAAAAGCATGTAAAAAGGGTATTGGACATTATGCAACTAACTCCTCGATGGCAAGTTGCTGGACAGCTCCTATAAAATGCCGACCAGGTCATACTCAACTGCAGAATTACTTTACGCTCACGGCGATGGAAAAGACTGCTGTGACCTGATTATTTCACCAATTCTGACGAGTCGCCACAAGGCCAGAAGACACTTGATGCATGTAAGACTTGGCCTATCAACAATAGTTTCCACATCGACCCAGACTTTCTCCTCCAATATCAAGAAAAAAGTGGAAATTAATCGCCAGGTGCGGGCCGAATCGGACTTGCTGCAAGGAAGACGCGCGCCCCCTGCGACGTTGCATAATTGCTGCATGAAGTAATGATATCCAGACTACCTGGTCGCTACACCTCTCTTCCGTACGAATCAGGCCGTGACTCCGGGCCATCCTGGCTGCATTCGTCTGAATCCTCCCAAGTTCAACCGTCTTGGCCAGCACTAAAAAGCTGCCACGGATCCAACCCCCGGATTCCGGTCGGTGCTAAGGTGTGGTCCATTCGGAATTGGAGACCGCCTTCGCGATGCTCGATCTCCTGTACTCCATTCGTTATGTCATACTCCAACTCAGCTATCGAGGGAAGCGATGGGAGGATTAGAACCTAGACTTCAAGTCACTGTTGGTCATTCTTTAGCTTCATTGAAGCTTGGTCTATGTTTGGGACTGTCTTACAGCTATCGTATTATCGCTGGTACGGACCAATCATGTCGCGCTACGAAGTGAAGGGCAAGTTCGCCGTCGTGACAGGCGCCGGCTCAGGTATGTGTACACAAGCCTTGCGTGGATTTGTCTGACATTCTTTCCTTCCAAGGTATCAACCACGCTTTCGTGCAAATGTTGCTGGAGGCTGGCTGCTCTGTCGTTCTGGCGGATCTCAAACTCACAGCAGATGCCGAGGCTACACTGCAGAAGTACACCAAGGAAAAGGTCGATGAAAATGGCGCGTACGCCATCTTTCATCCGACAGACCTCGTGGACTGGGGTCAAATCAACTCGTTGTGGGAAATGGCACTCAAGACCTTCCCTCAAATCGACATTGTATGCAACGGAGCCGGCATCTACGAGCCTCCTTCTAGTTCCTTCTGGTCACTTCCGGGCGTCTGCCCTCTGGCGGAAGATCCGGCCTTCGCGGCGGTCGGCCAGTACAAGACTTTCAGTGTCAACACAATCGCACCGATCCGCCTAGCTCAGATTGCTATCGACTACTGGCTTCAGAACCGCAATGTGCAGGGTAATTTGATTTGGGTGGCCAGCTTGGGAGGCTATGTCCATTCAGTACACACACCCATGTACTTCGCCAGCAAAGCTGCAATTGTGAGCATGGTAAAGAGTCTTGGTCGACTCAGAAAAGAGGTGGGAATCAGGAATGCAGCCGTTTGCCCCGGTGCAACTTACGTGAGTCAGCCCCGGCCCTTGCTGTTTCTTGGTTGAGGACTAACAAGCTTCTCAATATTACCAGACTCCTATCTTCCATCCCGAGTACTGCCGTGAAAGGATTCGCCCTGACGACTTGCACATGACGCCTCAACAGCTTGCTGGCGTGATGATGCGGGTGCTGCAGGAGCCAGAGTTTGGCGATGGGAACATTGTCGAGGCGATGATGCTTGGAAACAAGAAGAATTCATCGCTCGGTGTGCGCGAAGTGCCCATGCATTTGCTTTACCCACCCTGTGGTGCCGGGGAAGACCACCATCTGGTTGAAGAGGAGGAGAAGATGGTCAAAAACCTCAAGGAACACGGCATGAGGGGATAGGTCGCGTTGTGTCTCTGCAAACTTTGGTACAAATAAGGGGTTTCCTCTTCATTTTCCCGGTAAGGCTTTTGTGTACGCAAATTCTGATCGTCTTCTATACGGTTCTCGTCACTGTTGTCACCTCAGCCCAACGCTTATCCGTGGTTGACTCCAGGCTCCAGCTGTACAGCCACCTTCAACACCACGAATTCCATGAACTATAGCTGGGCTGCACTCTGTCGCGCCGGAAACATTCGAGTAAAACGGGTTTTAATGGCTCAGTCGATTGTAAATGTCTTTGAAAGCTCCCCAAGAACCTTTCTCTGAGGATCGAATTACACTTCACGTACCGTATGGTCTACAAAATGGTAGCATATATATAAAAAGGACTTCATTCCTCAATCTTGCCTCCTCCATCGTCGTTTCTCTTAGGAACATCAACAAAATCAATTCAAACACCAAACAACTGCTCTTCTCCGTTCGCTTCACCAATCAAAACACTTATCACTTTATTCTCTCTGGCTCAACAACCAATCAACCGAATCCTTTTCACTCAAAAAATTCGAACCCAGCGCTATTTCCTCTGGCTCAAAACAACTCAATCAACCAAATACTTTTCACTCAAAAGATTCGACCCCAGCGCTTTCTCTGGCTCAACAACTCAATCAACTAAGTCGGAACATTCAAAAAAATATTCAAAATGGGTTGCTTCACTTCTTCTCCTCGAACCAACAAGCACGTCGGTCTCAGAGATATACATAACTACCACCGCCAAGCCAACGACTCGGAGTCATGCGCCAACTCAGTTCAAGCCTTTGCTGAGGGTCAGAAAGAAAGATTCCACAGCATCTGCAACGAGGAATACGCCTCGAATTGCATGATCAAGCAGGCCTGGCAGCTTCAAAGACAGAAAGCCAGCCTGGAACTGTCGGCCTACGGGCTGTACAAGCAACTTCAACTTATGGAGAGGGACGAGAAGATCCAGATGCACAACAACCTCAACAAGTTCCGTTATCGCAAGCAAGAAGCCATAAGGCAGTTTGTGAGCTAATGGAACTCGCATCCAGAAGCCAGATGCTATGCGTTCTGGGGCCGAGATATGCAGTTTTGAGCATCCTTGGACGTTGGAAGTTACTTCCCGCGACACTACACCAAGACGACTTACTCATGGCAACAACGACATTCTTCATGGTGTTTGGCTTGAAGTACACCACGACATCGACTACTCTCAGCTCTTCTTACCTCGACCAAGAACGACACCACTGGATGGAGCACACCTGAAATAAATACGAATGGGGCGAGTAATACGAAGGAAACGGGAGGAATGAGGGCCGACGGCGAATCAGAATGTCATATTGTAAACGGTGAATGGGCAACTTGAAGTGGACTGAAGGGAGCCTAGTGTGAGAGATGGAAGGGAGCATGATAGACGGAAGGGATTTGGGCGCGATGAAGACAGGGAGAAGACTCCGAAAGAGGGTTAAAAAGAGAGCATAAGTTGCACCTTGCCCAGGGAGTCAGCGCGTTCACGAAATCGGAGAGTCATATTGTAAACGGCGAATGGACAACTTGAAGTGGACTGAAGGGAGCCTAGTGTGAGAGATGGAAGTGAGCATGGCAGACGGAAGGGATTTGGGCGCGATGAAGACAGGCGAGGAGACTCCGAAAGAGGGTTAAAAAGAGAGCATAAATTGCACCTTGCCCATCGTCAAAAAGGGAGTCGGCGCGTCCGTGCTAGATGTTCAATGAAATCACAAACTTAACCTCCCTTTATCTTACCAATTTGCTATTGTTATGTGATGATTATTCTATTAAAGTGAGTAAATCCGCAGTCATGAGCTTGGTTCTCAAACAGGAGCAGTGATGAAGCCTTTTGCCATGACATCCTGGATTCCTTTGGCCCAAACGTTCGCCATCTTGACATAGCCCCCATCGTTTGGATGCCTATTGTCATTGAGATCGTTGAGATTCGGCGCGTCGGGGCCGCGCATATCCACGAACCCGAACTTCGCACCTGACTGCTGAAACTGCGCCGCCATGGCGTTGTACTGCTCGTTGATCTTGACCCGACAGGCGTCCTGCTCCGGGACCTTGTTGGCGAGGATCGATGTCAGGATGACGGTGGACCCCGGGCTCTGCTGGTAGATCTTGTTGATCATGGTCGTCACATTGGCTCCCGCGTCCGGGACATCTCCACCCTTGTTGCAGTCGTTCGTGCCGGCATCGACGAGTACGAGGTTTGGCTTGAGCATGGGAACGGCCTTGTCTGCGGCGTCGGCGATTTGGTTGATCCTGAAGCCCCCGGTGGCTTCAACTGCGTTGTCGGCGAAGTTGCCATTCGACCTCGTTCCAACGTACGAAACCGTCATGCCTTTTGCGACAAGGAGATCCTCGAGATCTTTGCGATAGCTGTTGCCGGTGGTTGAGCCTGTTCCAAAGGTCACTGAAGCACCCAACGCCATGATGCGCAACGGAACTGCTGGTGCGGGTGGAGCTTGTCGAGGGGCGTTGGGGGCGGCGAGAGCCCCGACGATGCTCAACATCGTGAGGAGAGTTGGCTTCATGTTGGCTTGTTACTGACCAGACCAAGCTGGATATTAGACTGGAAGAGTAGTGGAATGGCTTCACATGCAAGGAGAAGTCATCTTCTGGCTTGAAATTGGGTTTTACGATCTGATTATATTTCGTTCCAGTGGAATTCCCCCTTCAGATGTCCGTGCTGCTCTGAGTTTGACTGATGTCTGATACTCGCACGGAACCGGATGCAGTTTCACTCTCACCTCAACTGTAACAGTCCAATACCATTCAACGCTGCCAGGATCTTAAAGCTCCATAGCTGAACATAGTGTCCATAGCTGAACATAGTGGGTGGCAAAAGGCACTAGAAGCTCCATGCACCACGTGTAGTAAGTTCGGGGAACGGAAGCTTGGTGCAGATGATCTTCAGGCACCAACAGTAACTCTGGGTCACTCGCAGCTCAGATGGTTAGGGTAGCTTGTCATACCATGTTCGCACCTCCTGGTTGCTTCCAATAGCATGAAATCTTTGCCGAAATGTGAAAGCTTGTTTGAACTACCTTGGGGAACGGTCCTTCGAACTGTGACATTGGTGGACGTCGGTCAAGTGATGACAGGCCATCCTGTTCAGGTATGGTTCCATCTACATATACTAGGTAGTGAGGTTTCCATTGGGCATGTCGAGGCCCGAAGCAACCTCTCTGGCATAGTGGGGAGATCATCTACCACACCGGAACTCTCTCGTGTAAGGTCACGGTTGAAACCTTCGAAACTAGTCCACTATATGGTCGAGCTCGATATAATCAAGCCATGTGGTGGCGAGCTGCAAGTGCGCCTCTTAAAGAATGAGCTTCAATCATCAAGAACAACTACTAGAAAATTGCCCATTTTGATGGAATCGTCCTTTACTACTATTTCGCGTCAATCAACGACCTCTGATGCGTCTCGTCAAGGCCGTAATTCATACGGGAAACAATTGAAGGCTTAGAGATTTTGCCGCTGACTTCCTCTTGCCACGCGACTGGCTGCATCGTCCAAAGTAGCTGCAAAAGATCAAACTTGTCACATGTCGGTCCGTTTTATTCCTATTCACTTCATGACATCAGACAACTATCAGACAATATGATGTCTGTCTTCAAGCGGAAATAGCCAACACAATAGATACACTGTCAATAACTATAGTCATTAAAGGGAAACGGAAAGAGGCAACACTCGCTGGATAGGTCAATCAATATTTTATATCTTGAACCCTATCCTGTGAGTAGAACTTAAGTAGGCTTGAGAATGCCATTTGCTTGAATTGACGGCGAAAGACGTCGTCTGCATAGGAGTTGTACAGTTCCCCGCCGACTGTGAACTACTGCGGAAACTACATCAACCTTGGGTCAACGCCAACATGTGGACATTATGACCAAAATACCTCTGGACCGGAGTTGCACAACCGTAAGATCTTTTCATGCTTTAATTGTGGGTATCTCTAGGCGCGTTAATGAGAACAGCCCAGACACAACATCATACAGAAATCGTGACGATGACCCAACTCAGCAGTACAGTTGAGAGCAGGTGGAAAAGGACTGAGCTGACATGGGTTGGCCAATGCCGCCGACATGCGACCGCCAGGCTGCGGGTGTAGCTGCTTGGATCCAAAAGGCGGAGAGCTCCTCGAACGTTGTTGGCAACTCTAACCGTCCTTCTATGAAAGACCCAATCATGCGGTCAACCAACGATCAATGTTGGGATCAGACAAAATAAAAGAGGCGGGGATCAGGTCCCACATACTACACCAACACCAACAGTTGCGCCATTTGCAACTCTAGAAAGGCAACAATGGCACGCCCGGCCTGTCAGCCGACAATTAATACGGGAATTCTCCGGAAAACAAGAGCCCACTTTCCCACGACAAGACCACCACCAACGTGTCCCAGCGGAGAATCGCCGATGCGAAGAGCGCGGGGTAGGTCGGAGAAGCCCCGCCGGCAGTGGTTCTGAGAGGCCATTGACTTATGAGTTGATATTACGATAGTCAAGAGATTTTTCTTCGGTCTCGCCAGTAAGAACCGGTTAATGTCGAGTCATGAATCCACAATCCGTTCGACGACTCCATCATCGTTTAGTGAATAGGACCGATTCAAGGAGGCCCATCTCGGGCTCTGCTTCACCGGCGATGACGTTGTCGCGGGTGCAGCCACCGACTGGAAAGAATTGAAGTCCCGGCTTGAATGCCGAGGGCTTTATAAGTCGCCCATGATCGGACCGGGTTTCTGCGAGGGTTCATTTTGAGCTCTTATTGGTATCTCTGAAAGGCCTCAAAGGTAACCTCATCCTGAACTCCTGCCGACGAGAGACTGTGAGATCCATTCGACGATGAAGACAACTGCGCTTCTCGCCGTCGGCCTCAACGGCGTCTTGGCCGCGGCACAGACCAACAGTTCCAATAACAATCCGTCGGAAGTGCCGTACTACGGACGAAGCCCACCGGTTTACCCTTCCCGTGAGTTTCTTGTTCCCGGGATACCCATCCACCGTCACCTGCTGACATACATGAATCATGAGCCATCGGAAATGGTACCACGAACGCTGGCTGGGCTGCCGCCTACCGCCATGCCAGAGCTCTGGTGTCGGAAATGACGGTCGAAGAAAAGGCTAACATCACCCGTGGCTGGCCAGGAACCTGTGTCGGTAACTCTGGCGAAGTCGAGCGGTTGGGAATCCCGCCGCTTTGCTTCGCCGACGCTCCCGACGGCATTCGCGGCCAAGAGTTTGTTTCCGCCTTCCCTGCCGGCATACATGTTGCCTCGACCTTCGACAAGGCTTTGCTGTACAAGTACGGCAAGGCTCTCGGCGACGAATACCACGGCAAAGGCATCAACGTCGCCCTCGGGCCCGCTGCAGGACCGCTCGGTCGCGTCGCACGCGGTGGTCGCAACTGGGAAGGCCTTTCCAGCGACCCTTATCTCGCCGGCATTGGCATGGGAGCTATCACACGTGGTATTCAGGATGCCGGAGTCATCGCCACCGCCAAGCACTGGCTGTTGAACGAACAAGAGTACCGCCGTCGTGTCTCCGATCTCGGCGAGGCCGTCAGCTCCAATGTTGATGATCGCGCTCTGCACGAGCTCTATGCATTCCCTTTCATGAACTCGCTCAAGGAGGGTGCCGCTGCCGTCATGTGCTCTTACCAGCGCGCCAACCACTCCTATGGCTGTCAAAACTCAAAGCTCATGAACGGTGTTCTGAAGACTGAGCTCGGTTTCGAAGGAATGGTTGTCTCTGACTGGGAGGTGAGAAAGTCCAGGTTCGCGTTGAGGCAAGAATACCTACTAACGCTTTCAAGGGACAAATGGGAGGTGTTGCCTCTGCCAACGCCGGCTTGGATCTCGTCATGCCTGACGCGGGCTTTTGGGGCGACAAGCTCGTCGAGGCTGTGAACAACGGTTCCGTTACCGAGGACCGACTCTCCGACATGGTCACCAGAATCCTGGCTAGCTACCACTACCTCCACCAGGAGCACGCTTTCCCCGAGCCTGCAGTTCACTCCAACCTTCAGAAGGCCTATCCTGTTGACGTGCAGGCGGACCACTCCGACCTGATCCGCCAGATCGGAGCGGCCGGCACTGTTCTCGTCAAAAACGTTAATGGCACCTTGCCTCTCAAGAAGCCCAAATTCTTGTCAATCTACGGTTACGATGCGACTGTCAAGGCCATCCCATGGGAGAACCCTAGCCGCTACGGTGGCGGCTACGAAGTCAACTTCGGCTGGGAGACGTTCAACGGAACTCTGATCACTGGGGGTGGCTCGGGTGGAAGCACCCCTCCGTACGTCGTGTCGCCTTTCCAGGCCATTCAAGAGCGCATTTCCAAGAACAAGGGTATTCTGCGCTGGGATTTCTACTCGGAGAACCCTTCTCCTCCCTATGTCAACTCAGAGGCCTGCCTCGTCTTCATCAACGCCTACGCTTCGGAGAGCTTTGACCGTCTTAGCCTGACGGACGAGTTCAGCGACAATCTTGTCAAGAACGTCGCCGCGAACTGCACCAACACCGTTGTTGTTATCCACTCTGCTGGTATGTCATTCCCCTTCTAAACGTCCCGATTTAGACTTGTGCTAAGTATTTTCCTAGGCATCCGCACTGTTGATGAGTGGATTGATCATCCCAATGTCACCGCGGTCCTCTTTGCCGGCCTTCCCGGCCAAGAAAGTGGTCACAGTCTGGTTGATGTTCTCTGGGGTGATGTCAACCCTTCCGGAAAGCTCCCTTACACAGTTGCCAAGCTCGAGTCCGACTACGGCGATCATCTGAACTCGAGCGCGTCGGACGATTTCTTCCCTGACAGCGACTTCACCGAGGGTCTGTACATCGATTACCGCTACTTCGATGCCCAGAACATCACCCCTAGATATGAGTTTGGCTACGGCCTCTCTTACACCACGTTCGAGCTCGCCGATCTGACCGCCGGCCTCACCAATGCTGCCGATACTGCCGAATACCCCGACTTCAGCATCCCCATCGTCCAAGGTGGCCATCCTTTACTCTGGGAGGTCATTGCTGTTGCCAAGGGTTCCGTCACCAACACTGGCGATGTCGAGGGTGCCGAGATTGCTCAGCTTTACGTCGGAATCCCCGACGAGGAGACTCCCGCTCGCCAGCTGCGCGGTTTCTCGCGTGCTTTCCTGTCCCCTGGACAGAAGTCCCCGGTTTCTTTCGAACTCACGAGGCGCGACCTCAGTATATGGGACGTCGAGGCTCAGCAATGGCGCCTCAAGAGGGGTACCTACACTATCTGGCTCGGCAACTCCAGTCGGAACCTGAATCTTGAGACTACCATGGAGATCAAATAATACGAAATGAGTGGCAGCGATGAATGTCCTGTAGATGATTTATTAGAATAATGTTTGAATTGCATCTTATGAGCGATTATTCATCTTTGCAACTTCCATATCATTTGTCGGTGAGAGTGGCCCTGCATCTGTCGTGATTTGGTGTGAAGAAGTGACAATCTGAGGTTGATGCCGAAATGCCTTCCCCCTCAAGAGCCTCTGGGGGCTTCGTGAGCTGTCAGCTTACATCGTCAGCGGTTAAATTCGAATCGCACTCTTCTGGGCAGTCCGGAGCTTGTGGCTTCCCCTTCTCCTCTCTAGGTCTTCTCATCGTTCGTTATCGCCGTCCAGAACACAAGCATACTCTGTGTTCTTCTAGGAACTCAGCCAACGTACATCGGACGTTGATGCCAGTCTTTCAAAGGCAACTCATACAACTAAAATCACTTTAGTAATCCAAGAGCGAAAACATGGTGTCATATTATGCTTTCAGACCAGCACTGAGCAAGGTTTTCCCAACGGACCAGCGACAACTTTTCCCCAAATCCAGAGAGTCTGCGGCTGCTTTACTGCAACCCTAGGACGCGCCAAGGCCAGATACCCCTCATTCACAGGCTCTAACGGACCTTTCTGATGTTCGATGCGGGGGAGTGGCTTGGTCGAAAAAGACTTTCCAGTAGAACGTTGCATTCGCGCTGCAGCTAAGCGGCGGAAAACTGGCGGAGAATTACTAGCTTGCAGGTTGATCTGTCGCTGTCATGGGCTGGCAGCAGATTGAAAGTGGGACTTTGACGGCTGATCAAGTAGAGAAAACCACCGACGATTGTGACGAAGCTATGGTTTTGCTCGATGAGCCGACACACATCATGAGATGCTCGGTTCGGAAACTGCGGAGGAGCCGCATATGCAGGTGGAAGATGACATAACTCATCGCCGTCCTAGTCATGCGGATAAAGTTTGACGACTACTTAAGAAGTCTTTCGGGCAGCTGGTCTCGATCAGAAAGAAGAACTCTTTGTCACCTCAGCTTCGTTCGTTCTCGTGGTTCGGCTTCTCTCAAGATGATTGGCAACTCCTTGCTGAGGCATCTTGGCATCTTGGCCTCCGTGTCAGCTCTCGCTGGCAAGTCTTGGGCACAGAACTCGTCTTCGTCCGCAAAAGGTACTTCGGCTCTCTCGTCAACGTGAGACAACTCAGACTGACACCTTGAAGGCATCGTCGTCGACGGCAAGTCTTTCGCCCTGAATGGCGACCATTCTTCCTATCGCTTCCATGTGGATGAACTCACAGGCGACCTCCTTTCCGATCATTTCGGAGGCCCGGCGACAGAGAGCATGGAAATGTTGCCCCCGGGCGTCAGAGGTTGGGTTGGCATGATTGGTCGGGTCAAACGGGAATATCCCGACCTTGGCCGAGGAGACTTCCGGGTTCCCGCGGTGCAAATCCAGCAGTCTGAGGGATACACCGTCAGCGATCTCCAATATCGATCCCACAGAGTCACCTCCGGCAAGCCAGGCTTGCCGGGCCTTCCCGCAACATTTGGTACTGATGATGAAGTCTCAACCCTCGTCGTCTCCATGTTTGACAACTACAGCTCTATTGCGGTCGATCTTTCATATTCAATCTTTCCCAAGTATGACGCCATTGTGCGGAGCGTCAAGATCACAAATGAAGGCCATGGCAACATTACCGTGCAGAAGGCCGCTAGTCTAAGCGTCGATTTGCCGTACGAGGATTTGGAGTTGATTGAGTTGAGAGGGGATTGGGCCAGAGAAGCAATGAGAACTCGGAGAAAAGTTGGCTATGGAACGCAAGGGTGAGCACAAAGATGAACAGATACACCACCTTACGGACTAATTTGGGGCAACAGATTCGGCAGCACAACTGGCTACTCGTCCCACCTCCACAACCCCTTCCTCGCGCTCGTCTCGCCGGAGACTACTGAATCTCAGGGCGAAGCCTGGGGTTTCTCTCTGGTCTACACAGGATCCTTCTCGGTTGATGTCGAAAAGGGCTCTCAAGGCTTCACGCGTGCTATGCTCGGCTTCAACCCATACCAGCTTTCGTGGCCTTTGGGACCAGGACAGACTCTGACGACACCCGAGACTGTTGCTATTTACTCAGACGCCGGTGTGGGTGGCTTGTCACGAAAGTTCCACCGTCTCTACCGCAACCACCTCCAGAAGAGCAAGTTTGTTACTGAGCCCCGCCCGGCTTTGCTGAATAGTTGGGAGGGCCTGTACTTCGACTACAACGACAGCACAGTCTACAAACTGGCCCAGGAGTCAGCGCAGCTCGGCGTCAAGCTCTTTGTGCTGGATGATGGATGGTTCGGCCAAGAGTACCCGCGACTGAACGACACTGCGGGTCTCGGCGACTGGGAGGTCAACCCGAACCGCTTTCCTGATGGGCTTCCCGCTCTTGTCAACAAGGTCACCGACCTCCAAGTCACCAACTCTTCAGATAAGCTGCTGTTTGGTCTTTGGTTCGAGCCCGAGATGGTGAACCCCAACTCTACTCTCTACCACGAGCACCCTGACTGGGTTCTTCATGCCGGCAACTATCCGAGAACGATTCGAAGAAACCAGCTCGTGCTCAACGTAGCGCTCCCGGAGGTCCAGGAGTTCATAATCGAGTCCGTGTCGAAAATTCTCTCCACCACCGCTGTTTCCTACGTCAAATGGGACAACAACCGCGGTTTCCATGAAACCCCCACTCCCGGCATCGGCCACGCTTACATGCTGGGCATCTACCACGTTTTCCAAGTTCTCACGTCCCGATTCCCAGACGTCCTTTGGGAAGGTTGCGCCTCCGGCGGCGGCCGATTCGACCCGGGCATCCTTCACTACTTCCCCCAAGTCTGGACGTCCGACAACACCGATGCCCTGGACCGTCTCTTCATCCAGTTCGGAACTTCCCTGGCGTACCCGCTGTCTGCCATGGGAGCACATGTATCGACAGTGCCCAATCACCAGACGGGACGCACCATTCCCATCAAGTTCCGCGCTCATGTCGCCATGATGGGCGGGTCTTTCGGCCTCGAGCTGAACCCGGCGGAAATCCCCGAGGAGGACAAGGTGGCGATCCCCGAGCTGCTTGCTCTCGGCGAGCTCGTCAACCCAATCGTGATCAACGGCGACTTCTGGCGCCTCAACCTTCCCGAGGAGTCCAACTGGCCAGCTGCAATGGTCATATCTGAAGACGGATCGCAGGCTGTACTGTTCTATTTCCAGGTGCGCTCGTGGTATAATGCGGCTCGTCCACGACTCCGCTTGCAAGGGTTGGATCTCGCGGCTTCTTACTCTCTGGACAACAACGGGGCTTACTCGGGAGCGACTCTCATGAGTACTGGAGTGCAGTACGATTTTAATGGGGACTATGACAGTCGCGTTGTGCTTATTCAGAAAGTCTGAAGGGCGTATTGTACGCAACGGGCTTCATCTGCAACGCTACGTAATGTATCAATCGATGTCAATCGTGATTGTTGATAAATCCTCTTACTTGAATGATCTTCCGCTACAACCTCTCGTATGCTATGCTTATACTTTACGGCCGTCACATCGCAGGTATCTTCAGCAGGCATATAGGGCGAACACTTCTTTAAGGTGCCTTTGGCGAATGACTCTTTAGGGACTAACTGATATCCTTTTGCGATCCCAAAAGCGTCTCTTCTTATCTCTTCGAGTCGCACGATCCCTCGACCGCTTGCTGAGATGCATATCCTTGATCTTGAACAACTCTCTATACTCACTTTCCCGTTGTCTCCCAAGAATGTTGTAGAATGCTACCATCACCTCCCGATAGCGCAATGCGATGACTTCGTTTATACCGTATTCGCTCGTCGTTGCTTGTTCCTCCAGCGATTTAGCATGTCTCTTCGAGACCATGCACCGAGCGCGCGAAAATACTTCGGGATGGGACTTGCGGTCTGTGATCCAAAGACCGGTGGGAGGTTCTTCGTTACCGTGTCGAAAATCGTTGATCTCGAAGAGACGGTCTTGGACTTGCTGGATGGACGTTTCTATTCTGAGAAAATTGTGTTCGTCCATGCATGCGGTTGCGAGAGATGAGTACGTCATTCTGATCGTCTTGGGAGATGCAAATGTGTCTTTTTTGAAGAATCGATGCGTCGTCCGTCGAGAAAACCGATGGTGTGAAGCGACAGGCGCGGCTTATGAACTGCGCCAAATTCTATTGCACTTCATGCAAAGCTGAAGCCAGGCAGGTCTCTTTGAAGACGTGGATATCTCATCGTCCAAGTCACACATAGAACACGTTCTTTACCGACCAAATTTCTTCATCAATGTTCCAAAAAGCGTGGCTGCTTCGCAATGGGCAACGCGTGGCTGAAGTTCCGGGCCGGCTATGGCTGCCCACAAAGAAACAACTCGAATAATCAAACAAGACATAGTTTGATCACTGAGCCTTGTTTGGACGCTTTGAATGAGAGAAGCTCAGGACACGATTCTTTATCTCGAGCTTGTACAAATGTTTCTCAATCAGGATGAAAGACTCGCAGATGCCTTTTTTCTTTTGAAATCTGCCTGTCTTTATCTTTCACTTGGAAGATATCAAAAAACCCGGTCTACAATGCGTTGTATCGCACGGAGATCATTTGTCTTGAGAGTTGCGTCTCTCCTCCACCCAGATATCAAAATTGCCATGCTTACTCTTCGGGCCTTGATGCGAAGTGAGATCAAAAATTGCGTATCTTTCTTACCGTTGCAGATTTAAGTCATGCAAATCCGGCAACGGAGCATGAAAGTGGTAAACTTACAATTATGTGATAATCGCTTGGCACTGGCCGGCATTAGTGCTATGTGCGTCTGCTTGGCTGCAGCTGACTAAAATGAGACAAAGGAATATATTTTTTTCTCTCTCTACATGTTCCTCCCCTTCATTGTTTTTGAGAATTATTGAAGGGTGACTTGTTTCATCACTTCCTCATCATAAAACTTCGACAAGCACTTCGCTGAACTTTCACGATGTCGTCAAAACCCTCAGATATCGATCAAGACGCACGGTTGATCTACAACTATCATCGCATGGGGATGCCCCTCCGCCCCGCCTCCGCAGTTTTCTGCCTCTGCAGCCTCGACACACGCGTCGCAGCCCGCGCCGCGCAACTTTTCCTCGATGGCTACGGCGACTACCTCATCTACTCGGGCGGCGCCGGGAAGCTCACCGAAAACCGCTTCTCGGAGCCCGAGGCCCAAGTTTTCGCGTCCATCGCGCTCAAGATGGGCGTGCCGAAGGAAAAGATCGTGGTAGAGCCGTCGTCTAGCAACACCGGAGAGAACGTGCGCTTCACCCACGCGCTTCTGAAACGACGGGGCTTGAAGACGGACAGTTTTGTGCTGGTTCAGAAGCCGTACATGGAAAGGCGAACGTATGCTACCTTCAGGAAACAGTGGCCGGACGGGGAAACGGACTTCACGGTCACTAGCCCGCAGCTCACTTTTGATGAGTATTTCGACGCGGAGAACCCGAAGGAGCTGGTTGTGAACATCATGGTTGGGGATCTGGTGAGGATTCGAGAGTATCCTTCGAAAGGGTTCCAGATTGCGCAAGAAATTCCGGGAGAGGTTTGGGAAGCCAACTTGAGACTCATTGCCGCGGGCTACGATGGACATCTGCCTTGAACAGCGGTTTCGGATGGAGCATTCCGAGCATGAGTGTATCAATCCCTTTGTCATTCAGAGAATTGAGTACATCACCTTCAATCATTCAAAGTTGTAGTCAAGTGAAGAGACTGAGGCTGGAAGAGTGGGGGAGAGGGGAATGGGGCCGATCCGATTTTGACGGCCCTGAGATGCTCTTTTGTCCGAGATCGGTTTGCTTTTCCCTACGAACTGGGAAGGTCAGAGAACCCATGTTTCCTCGTGAAATCTTGTCGATGTATTGGTAGAAGGTTAATCATCTCTTCCAGTTACACTAACCCCATCGCTTGGGATAACTAACCATCGCGGGTCACGCTTAGGTACTCGCAATGGTCTACACGGTGAGTGGTAGTATTCAGCTAATTCGTCTCCTTCGCTGACTTTGTCAGATTCTTGACTTTTGTCATCTAATATTTGTGTATTTCTTCTACCCAGAAACCAGCGCTCAAGTCGCTCGGATTGACATTCATGACATCAAAGAAGAGCTGGAGAGAGGGGAAACAAAAAGAGCCCGAGGTTGAAGTAAGATCCCTTTAATGCTCAACACCATGGCCCATATATACAAAGGCGTTTCAGCCCTCCGTCGTCAACATCATGCTGGTTGTATGAACGATACCTTTTACCGCTACGTTGGCCATTACTATCTGTCTAGATGATATTCCAACACCGGAATTCGGCGTTTCATGAACACGCGTATTGATCCCGCTCTGATCTGTAAGTGCTCTGCTCCTCGTCGGGGTAATCGAAGTCTCTCCGATGGCGGCCATGTCTTCTACGTATGCTTTGCATAACGTGTCGTTTGCGCGGAGGCACCTTGTCCGACAAAATGCCTCGAAAGTCATTCTCGGTGTTCGCAGGCCAAATAGCAGCCGAAAACATTACCACCTCCGAAACCCGGTCTGGCGTGATCGAAGTCTGGGAGCTGGATCTGGCGAGCTATGGCTCAGTCAAGGCCTTTTCTCGACGGGCCAAGGAACTTTCTCGTCTTGACGCTGTCGTTGTGAACGCGGGGGTATACTCCTACGACCTCTCCATGGCGGAGCACGGCGAGACAACGATCATGGTCAACGTCGTGAGCACCATGCTGCTCGGTCTTCTCCTGCTGTCGAAGCTGAGAGAGACCAGCGTGGCCCACAACACCAAGGCGGTGCTGACCTTTACTGGGTCGTTTATTCATCACCTCACGGCATTCCCCGAACGGAAGTCTGAGAGTATTTTCGAGGATCTTTGCGATCCCTCAAAAGCTAGGATGCGGGACAGGTGAGACTCGGTGGCGCGCGCATGGATCCCTTCGACCGCCTTCTTATGGTCTTGGCAGATACAACGTCTCCAAGATGATTCAACTCCTTCTCTTCCGCGAGTTGGCAGCCTGCCTGGCCGCGTCGGACAAGCCGGGTCGTGTCGTCACGTCCATCGTTAACCGGGGCTTCGTTGCTACCGACATCATGCGGGAGGCGACGGGCTTCTGGTGGACGCTGTATCTGACATGTCTTTCCCGGGTTGCGGCACGCACGCCTGAGATGGGCAGCCGGACGCTCGTTCATGCAGCGTACGGGGCCGAGGAGACGTTGCGGGGAGTATCTTGAAGACTGCCGGGTTGGCCAGACATCGAGGTTTGTAAGGAGTGCGGAGGGTGATCGGGTGCAGAAGCAGTTGTGGTGGGAGTTGAAGAAGAAGTTGGACAAGGTCGAGCCGGGACTCTTTGCCGGTATTTGACCCTGGATCTCGCAGTACCACCCGTGGCAGCATCGCTGGTTAGGAACTTGACGTAATCACTACGCCAGAGAGTTTGTATACCGCCAAATTTATACCTACAGCTAATGATACAATCTTCTATCGTTTACAAAATCTCACGCTAGGCAAAGTCGTGGGAAGTACCGTGACCCGCGTTCTTACTCTTGAGAGGCGGCCTCTGATGACTCGCCCTCTTTTTCGTCCTTCTCCTGCGACTTCTTCTTCTCGATCGTCGTCTGCTTTTCCCACATCGCATAGTAGCGACCCTTCATAGCGAGGAGCTCCGAGTGCGTGCCACGCTCGACAATCTTGCCCTTGTGGAGAACCAGGATCTGATCGGACGTGGTGATGGTCGAAAGGCGGTGGCTACATCGGAGAGAAGGGTTGTCAGAGGCGAGAAGGAAGAACATGGGATGGCAGTCTCGACACTTACGCAATGGTGATCGTGGTACGACCGGCAGTCACGCGCTCGAGGGCATCCTGGATCTGCCTTTCGGTGTGGGAGTCCAGAGACGCTGTGGCTTCGTCGAGAAGCAAGA
Organism: Colletotrichum neosansevieriae; assembly: GCA_036785495.1. NCBI lineage: Eukaryota > Fungi > Ascomycota > Sordariomycetes > Glomerellales > Glomerellaceae > Colletotrichum > Colletotrichum neosansevieriae. The sequence continues at coordinate 63,602 of JAVHLV010000147.1, read as the reverse complement.
TGCGGGCGTCCTTGAGGATGGCGCGAGCGATGGCAATCTTTGGTGCGCAAGTCAGCAAGCATGTTCGGTCCTGTTGAGAAGTGCAATAATACGTACCCTTTGACGCTCACCACCCGACAGCTTCAAGCCGCGCTCGCCGACCTTGGTCTCGTATCCGTCAGGGAAGTTGAGGATGCGGTCGTGGATGTTGGCCGCCTTGCAAGCCTCAAAGACGTCGTCCTTGGTGGCGTCGGGGTTGGCGTAGAGGAGGTTGTACATGATGGTGGCGTTGAAGAGGACCGTGTCTTGCGGGACGACGCCAATGTTCCTGCGGAGGCTGTCCAGTTTCAGATCCTTGATGTCGTGGCCGTCGACCGTCACGGCGCCCTCCTGGACGTCGTAGAAGCGGAAGAGGAGCTTGAGCGACGTCGACTTGCCGCTGCCGGACTCTCCCACGATGGCCGTCTTGGTTCCGGGGGCCACGGTGAAGCTGACGCCGTCGAGGGCCGGCTCGTTCTTGGTTTGGTAGGAGAACCTGACGTCGTTGAAGGCGACTTCTCCTCTGGGCGAGGACAAGTTGAATGCATCGGGCTTTTCGACGACTCCGGATGTCTCCTTGAACTAGTTTTGGGTCAGCGAGACGTGCTAATACCGGGGCATGGGAGGAGGGCCTACCAGGTCAAGCATGCGCTCGGCCTCGATCAGGTTGTTCTGCAACATGGTGTAGTACGTGCCGAAGAAGTTCAGGGGGCCCTGGAGCTGGACGAAGTAGTTGATCAAACTGACGAACTCGCCGACGGTCTGCTCCCCGATGGAGATCTTGTAGGCGGAGACGGCGACGAGCAGGGCGGTTCCCAGGGAGAAGATGGAGCTCTGCGTCAGGTTCAAGGCATTGAGGGACAACTGCACCAGGCGCTCGGCACCCTGGTAGACCTCGACGTGCTCTCTGAACCTCTTGGTCTCCGGGACGACGGCACAGTTATGCTGCACCGTCTCATACGCCATGATGGCGTCCGTCTTGATGGCCTCCATCTCGCGCAATTTGTTAGCCATGTCTCTCCTCTGCTTACCGCGGTACTTGGCGACGTAGATGGTCAAGAAGATGTACGACCACATGATGAAGAACACGATGATGGTGTAGAAGGCGTCGTACTTGACGAAGAAGACGACGCCGGCGACGAAGATGTCGAAGACCATGGGGAAGACCTGGAAGCAGAAGTTCTCCAGGAAGGTGTTCATGGCGGCGCCGCGGCTCAGCGCGCTGGTGACCTCGCCGATCTTCTTGTTGAGGTGGAACTCGAGGGACAGGCCGAGGACGTGCTCGAAGGCGGCGCAGGAGAGTCTGCGGAAGAGGGACTGGGACACGGGGATCCAGAGCACCGATCGCATGGCGCCGAGGATGCCTTGGTTGCCCTGGAGAGCGCGGAAGACGACGTAGAGAATGATGTCCCGGTAGGGGATGCCGGGCTCGCTGCCGAGTTTGTCGACGAGGGAGCCAAGCAGCACTGGAGCGAAGACGTTGACCGTGCGCTGGAGGATGAGGATGAGCAAGCAGAAGACCACGATGGCTTGGTACAGAGGAGAGTCCTTGGGCCTATGTAGTGTTAGTCAGTAGGGGGAGGTGCTGCTGGTGTGTGAGTGAGGATGATGGGTGTGGGTGTCGCATACCAGAGGTAAGGAAAGAGGACTTTGAAGCCCGCGAAGTAGTCGAGCCAGCCGGTGCCTTGGACTTGCTGTCTGCGCGGAGGCGCCGGCGTGTGCGGGTGAGAGCCGTAGTTGGCCGTGCCGTTGCCGTTCTGCAGGAGTGACTGGCGCTCCTCCGGAACCGACCTGGGCGTCGAGGGTCTCAGTCTGTACTCTCGGACGGCGAGAGTGATGTTCATGAGAAGCAGAATGGCGATTCTGGCGAAGCCGAGCGCTGATAGGGAGTCCAGGGCCTGCTTGGAGATGCGCAGGTAGGGGTTCTCGGTGAAGAAGAGAGCGGCGATGAGCACTTCGAAGAGGATGCCGACAACCCAGGCGTAGGCATGGCAGGCAGACGGAACCCAGGGTCCTTCGGGATCGGGAAGCAAGCCAGCTAGGAAGTAAAGCAAGACGGCGACGTATGAGGCCTGCGGTGACCGATTAACATTTGACAAAATGTACGCATGAAAGAAAGTGAGGGTACGTACGATGTAGGCAGCAGATGGAAAGTCGACCTTGGCAGCTCCATCATATCGGCCTTGGAACGCTTCGCGGACGGCGAAGATGATGCCGGCAAACTGAGGGAGTGTCAGTCAGTATCAGAAGAATCGCGAACCCAGCCAAGGAATGAGTCGGCTCTCTCTCTCTCACCAGCACGACAGAAAGGACGAGCTGAAAGGACCAGATGAAGCGGTTGTAGAACTTGCGCAGGCCGGCGGCCTTCTCGTCCGGCGCGTCGTCCCGGCGCGGTCCGCCACGTCTCTCGCGCCAGAACTGGACGGATTGCGCTCCGAGCAGGGCGACGAAGAGACCGCAGGGATACAGGTAAAAAGCAATCTGCAGCCCCAATTGCAGCCCCGCCATGATTCTTCGGACACACACGCGCTAGGTGCGATGGTTCGGCATGTACTGAATTCGGGGGTTCGGGTTTGTTTGATGATGGTGTGTGTATGTTCTGGTCGGCGCCCTTCTGCAGATTCGCAGGCCGCAGGCTCCCTTGTTCCCGCAGCGCTCGGCGCGCACGGATGCCAGGGGGACCTCCAGCAGTTACGTCAGCTACTAGGTACACGTGTGAGATTAGTCATCTCACCTCGATCTCAGTGAGGATGGGGTAGGCCGTTTTCATCAGCTGCTTCATGATTTCTTCACTTGGGTCACTAAATGCACAAATAAGTCTTCACTATTGATATAGTTTATACTTTAATAGAAGCAGCGGTGCTCATTACCGTGGTGTGAACTGTGACCCTTGGCCTTGGTCTCACAGAGACTTCACGGAGTGACGGTTCAGTTACTGCTTTGGTTTCATGTTGATCTGGATGCCACTCATGTGTGCCATCAAAACAGACTCTACAGGTGGCTATGGACTCAACAATTCCGGGTTTTCATTCTTTTCCCCATGTTCATCTCGTTGATTCATTTTGCTCAAGCCCTTTCGGGAAATGAGAATGGGGCGGTAGACGATGCTTAAATCTTCTGTAAAACGTATTCGAACGTCTCGGGCAATGGAGCAGCCGACCCGCATGCACCTCTGTTATTTTAGCCAAGCCTTTTCGGGCTCTTGAATCTAGAATTACGAACTCCCGTAGAATGGCTGTGAGCATAGCCGCGTCAGGACGCCTGAAGGCCTAGATACCCCAGCTGATTCTTGAGAGGCCAAGGTCTGGTGTGTCTACTAGGTACGTAGAGCAGCTCAATCTTGACATTTTGAACTCGCTACCACTTGGTATCGGAGGGCAACGCCTGCTTCTCTATCACGCGATAATTTTGCACAGCCTACTCGATCAATCATTGCCTTGTGTTTTCGGCACTGGATGCCGGCCCAAGACGTACGCGCGAGCTGTACTTCTCTTATTAGCAATTCGGCAAAACATTCGAGCGATTATGAGTGACTCTGAGATTCTCTGAAGGTCGAGCTTTCTAATGCTCACATGGGTTCATAATGATTGGTCGGCGAGGCTCCAAACCCCGTCGGACTTTCAGTATGGTGGTCAGAATCAGGCTGCAGTTCCTCAAATACAATGATGGCCGTTTTGGGACCACCAGCCTTCCTCGAGTCACATCGCATATGATTTGTCACTATGGATGGCTACTTTCTACCGCCGTCGGCTTTTATGGTAATCTGAGGGTGGTAACCCTTGTTCCGTGTCGGGCAGTTTCTCAAACCGACCCAGCTGAATTTGCATACATGATACGGCTGACAACAGGCACAGCCGACAAGGCAGGCAGACGAACGCCGACGGGGTCTTTGGAATTGAAGCATACTGGGAGATTCAGCTCTCGCCAGGGAGTTTCTGCGTGGCTGAGGGGGCAGTTCGCATAGAGGATTGCATATTCTGATTGCAGTGTGTCAACGGTATCGTGTTCATGGACGAGAACTTGATGGAAAGACGGGAGGCCTACAAAACGGCATCCCAAAATATATAAACTCTTGGTTTCTCCCTACCTGTCAACTGTTTGCTATTTCTCAAACCATATCCCAAGACAGAAAGATACTCTGAACGTCTCCAGGCAAAACCTACAACGCATTTGTCTGACAACTTATCTCGTTAGACCTCTCCACTCCCTTTTCTTATCTTGCTCCCAGAAACATGCCTCATCACAGGGGAACCAAAACCGGAGCCGCCGGCGCGCTGGCCGCGACCTCGTTCGGCACCATGTGGGTTGATCCAACCGGATTCTCAGCCCTCGCCTTCCTGGGCGCCTCCACGGCAACCGTCATCGGCACGACCTACCACGCCGTCAAGGGCATCACCAAGCAAAGCTCCAAAGCCATGGACGAGGTCCGACGCCAAAGAGCCGAAAGGCAGGCTCGAGACTTGAGAATGACAACCGAGCAACACGTGCAATTCCAACACGAGATCGAGAACACAATCAGACGCCTCACCTCATCGCTCGAAGGCACCGCGGTCTCGAGCATCCTGTTCATCGGGCTTCCGTACATGGGAATCATCTGGGCCATCAACACGGCCGAAACGGGGCATGAAATCAGGCGCCTCAAGATGCTGGCCAACAGGGCCGGTGGCAAGAGAGCCCTGGTCAAGACCATCTCTAAGCGCAACGCCGCCGTGCAGGTCGCGACTGGTACGGCTATCAAGACTGCGACTATCTCGTTGACGCTTGGTCATGACTTTGATGCCGCCATGACTAGCATCGCGGGCCACGTCAGCGATGTTGACTATAATGCGCTGCTCAAAGAGGCTGGCGTTGCTCACGAAGAATGGTTGAAGGAAGACTTCGTTGAGAGCACTACGACATTGATTGATCAGCCACAGGATGCCATGAAGGACTATCTGGAGCGTCTCGAGGGAGATTTCGACCCGGCAACGGGCCCCTGGAGTTGGGAAGAAGGTCATTCTGCTGAAGGAGTCGTGGCGCTAGGGGCGACGGTTGCGGTTGTGAACAAGGCAGTGGACTACGCTGTGGATGGCCAGTTGCACGGGGGAGCGGAAACGTTTGGCGGGTCAAGAACGAAAGTGTGAGTTGTCGTTTTTCGTTTGGTCGTAAAGACATGGAGCTGGCGCGACATAGACTGTTTTTTGCCATTCCCCCCTTTTTGTGAGATTTTATCAGATCATATTTCATCAACTCTTGAGGCGTTAAAGGTCCAGTGAGGAATTAGAATGCCTGAAAGCAGTTTAGCAATATAAACCAGAGTTCTTATATGCCTCTTTTCTTACGATGTTGAAAATTTCAAGAAGAAACCAAAATCATCCTGTAAAGCCTGCGAGGTTAAGAAGTGGTGAATTAACCAAAACACCAACAAGACGTCTTCTCAACTCCTACCTACTGCTGTGGGGGGGTCCCGTCCTCACTGAAGCGAAGCTCAGGCCTTGTGGCGGCCCAGCCACAGCGAACTGCCTGCGGTAAGTCTTCTATGACGACGACGGACGTCCCTGCGCAGGGACGACGACTCGAGCAACTCACTCCAACACGCGATCTACCTCCCAGAGAGTCAATCTGAGCTCACCTTGGTAGTCTGCCATGCGATTGACGCTTTTCAAGGCGCACTTGGGTGTACCATTCATACCTCGTCCACATAGGCTCACCGTAAACCCCGGTCGCATTCTGATTCAACCCGTGAGGTATTTCGCGATGAAGCGCAGCGCAACGGCCGCGAGTCTCACATCGGCATCGGGGCCGGCGGCCCGGAGCACCAAGAAACCTCGCCCGGCGGTCCCCGAGTACCATCTCACCCCATCAGTGCGAGACAAAGATGGAAGCATCGTATGGCCCGCGCCTGAGGACAAGTTGACCGCAGCAAGAGCCTTTATCCGAGAATGGTGAACAGAAGAACCCCCCCCGGACAACACCTCATCTAATCAGACGCAGCGTCGCCGCCGGCAAACCAACCCTCATCGTCCCAGATAAGGACGCAGACGGCCTCGCCTCCGGCTTGATCCTCCACCGCACTCTCGTCCTGCTCGGCCTCGACGCCTCCCTCATCTCATCCTACCACCTCCCCAAAGGCACCACGGTCCACGACGCCTCCGCGCGAGAGGCCATGTCATCGAGGAAGCCATCGTACGTATTCGTACTGGATCAGGGATCACGACCGTCTCCCCCCTTGATAGACGGGCCTCATCGGGGGATGGTCATAGACCACCACCACGCCCTCCAAGACGACCACCCGAAGGACTCGCTGCACGTCACAGCTTGCGATTCACCCCCCGTGGCCACTTCCTCACTCCTCACCTACCTCATCTGCCGCGAGCTGCATGACGGCGTCGAGGAAGCGTGCGGCTGGCTCTGCGCGATGGGAACGCACGGCGATCTCGGCAACACGCTGAAATGGGAGCCGCCGTTCCCCGACATGAAGTCCACCTTCAAGACGTACACCAAGAAGGCCATCAACGACGCCGTATCCCTCATCAACGCTCCGAGGAGGACGGCATCGTACGACGTGCCCGGCGCATGGGACGCTCTGCTCGCAGCAAAGTCCCCCAAGGACCTCCTCTCCAACCGCGCGCTGCTGGCGGCGAGAGCAGAGGTCAACGCCGAGGTGGAGCGATGCACGCACACGCCGCCCGACTTCTCCGCCGACGGTCGGATAGCCGTCTTCCGCATCAGCTCGCAGGCGCAGGTCCACCCCGTGATAGCCACGCGGTGGGCGGGCCATCTGAGCTCGTCAAAGTTGGAGGTCGTGCTGGTTGCGAACGAGGGGTATCTCGAGGGCATGGTCAACTTCTCGTGTCGCGTGCCGCGGTGCGCGAGGTCGAGGGATCCGCCTGTGAATATCATCGAGGTTTTGAACGAGACGGTGGCGAGGGCCGCGGATGAGACGTTGAGGGAGAGGTTGGGCACGTCGTTTGCGAGGGGGCATAAGGAGGCGAGTGGCGGGATTGTGCCGAGGAGCGAGTTTGAGGAGCTGATGGGGATTTTGAAGGTTGGGAGGAGGGGCGAGGAGAAGAAGAAGAAGAAGGAGAAGGCCGGGCAGGGGAACACTCTGTTGAATTATTTTGGTAAGAAGAGCTAGCTAACGCCACATGCTTTCTGCCCGACTGTTTAATGCTCGTGCAAAGCCCTGCATGCTCCTGACCCAAGATCAGTCTTCGTTACCAAAGTTACATGACTGAGATGTCCTCTGAGACCACGTGGTATCCTCAGCCCGGCATACCACCCTTTCTCATCAACCTTCTCAATGCCCCCCCTAGATCAATCATGTACAATCCAAGTCCTGGCTTCCATTACGCCAATCCACCCCGTCTCATTCTCATTCTTATTCTTCGCGTCGGGGCTTATCGTATGTCGAGGATCGTTTCGATGACACGGTGGCGCGCTTCAATTCGAGTCGTTTTCACACCCACAGACCATGGCTTCCTCGCTATGCATAGCCCCCCCAACTCACTCCTCCAGGCCCATAACGCGTTGACGATACGATACTGTATGACGCCGAGCACCAGTCAACACTCGGGCGTAACCTGACCGCGTACTGTACGCATCGAATCCAATATCGGTGATCCCATCTCAGCATCCTCCTCCTCCTCCCCACGCCTTCTTCCCATGCCAAGTCCCGTCCTCCAAAGGTCGAAGCAACAACCCTCACCTCAACCCCTCAAATCCGTCTCTGAACCCCGGGCTTGACGACGCCCTCAAGCAGACTCGCCTCGTCGCCGTTGGTGGCAGGAGGAGCCTGCTCGTCGTGGTGATGATGGTGGTCCATGACTCCGTGGCGAAGAGACCCCAGCGTGGCGCCGTGCCGGATGCCGAAGACGATGACCCAGAGGATCACGACGGAGGCGATGAAGGGAGAAAGTTTGACGATGAGCGAGGAGAGGGCCATTTTACGCTCCGTATATGTGGTATCTTGTGTTTTTTGGGAGGGGGGGGGGGATTCTGGGTTTCGGTCACGAGATCAATGATAGACAGTCGTTGGAAATGGCATATGGCAAGGCGATGGAGAGAGATGCCGGGTGGGATATAAGAGTGGCGTATGGAAATGGAGCAAAGGGAAGGAAATAGCTAGACGCCACGTGTGGGCTGAAAACGACCTCGCTCTCCCTTGAAGCCGCTCCCTTACCGTGCTGAGATTAGGCATGTCTGGGTCATTCCAGATGAACAAGACGGTTTGGGTTTTCTTCGGAGAACAAAACCCGACACGAAGAGGGAAACCCGTAACGAAACCTCGAGTGCGAATACCACTGCTCTCTCGAAACCAAAAAGACACCACCTCTCACCAAACAGGATTCCAACTCACGAACCCCGCGTGCCGATCCACGAACGGCCCCCGATCCATCGCCACCGGCAGACCGCCGACCCTAAACCACCCACCAGCACTCTCCCGCAAAGATGCCGCCGATGCACCACCTCCCACCCTCGCCCTCGCCCTCGCCCTTCCGTCCCGGTCCGGCATCAACCGGTACGGCCTCACCCTCCTCCCGCTCCGCCGCCCCACCGTATCCCGGGCCGGCGACCATCTTGCCGCCATCGGTCCCTCGTACGTCCTCCGCGAGTATTCTCCTCCAAGTGATGGTAAGACCACTCGGAAACAACAAAAGCTGCATTCTCCCATTCTGTGTTGCCGTCGCGGAAAACGACTCCCAGGATGATACGCTCCAGGACCTCGAGTACTTTGTTTGATTTGTCCTGAATGCAAAAGGAGAGATAATAATAAAAACCTGTCAAGATTTCGCCATTCGTGTCCATGGCAACCTTTCTATCCTTGACATCCTCCCTTGAAAAGATGGGTGAATCACGCTTACGAGGAAGGAAACCCCCTGATTCAGCTTTTCCTTTTTTTTTTTTGACCTGCATGCAGCACCAAATACCCACCGAATACGGCTTCGCGAATCTGACAGCAGGCTTCCTTTTTCTCAGCTTGAACCATACGAAAGTGAGCCAAATATGGGTATCAGAACACGCAGGGACGCCGTGGAAAAAGCAAATCCGGCCTCAACAAGTTGAATGGTCACCGTGCAACACCGAGCAGTGAAACCACGGATGCAGCTGTCCATCTCGAAACATTGGCGAGGTAAGACTGCAAGCATGACTACAATGACAGAGATTAAAGCGACTGCGAATGATATTCAATTGCCCGATACCAACCATCGCAGGCTGTAAAAGCCACCTCGCACTCGCACTCGTCTCGCCAAGCCCCACACGGCTCACCGGCGTCAGAGCGGGGCCCGCCGATCAAGATCGCCTGCCAGGGTGACGGGGCCCCCGCATCACATCTCCGGCTTGCTGCATCCGGAGAGACGGTAGGAACAGGGCCCACTTGCAGCCCTACAGCGCGAAGGAGGACGGACTTGCCAATCTCTGCTTCAGGTTAATCGATGCCCCGTGGCTGATTGTTTGGTTGTCGTCATCCATACCTTCATTCAAACTTGTAGTCACAGCAGCGCAGAGGAAGTATCGACTTGGTCGTGCCGAAGCACGAGGTGGTATCAAATTTGAACGGGTATTCCTAGAATGCTAATGATACATGTACAATTGGTATGCAGGAGGTGTGCCAGCTCTGGGTCCTATGTGGTGACGCGTCTTAACGCCTGTTTCCTGTGCAGATTTTCCGTAATTCCGTTCCGTGATTTACGCCGTGATTGCCTTGCGTTGGGTGATACGGTGTCGCCAATCGCGAATCTTCCTTGTAAAACTCCGTTTTATAACGATTGCCTCAATGTTTTCCTTTATGCCTTCGAGGACGTCATCCTCGGCCGCGTTTTCTGTTGTAACTTGCTCTCCTCCTAGCTTGGTCTGTCGTCGATGCATGAAAGCTGCTCCAGATGAGAGCGTCCTTTTCGGCAACATCGGCCCTAACTGGGCCATGACCTGCTGTTGTGCCAGAGGCGGGCTGTTCACTTCCCTCAGCTCGGTGGAGGTCACCGGGAATGTTGATGCTCGGGATCGCTCGCTGGTACCGCTCATCGTGCGGGAGTGGGCAGGTCGGGTGGAAGCTGCTGTTGATGTAGCTGATGCGGCCCAGCCTTGTCCGTGACGGAGCGACACCCAGACCGAGGTGACAGTGATGAGCAACTTCGTCGCATCATCGACGGGATGCGTCTCGCGCTCTCCGCTGGAGAGCACAGACTGAGGCGATTGTGACGGGTCACTCTCACCAGAGAGGTCCGCGCTAAAAGGGCGAGTTGGCGGGTAGCGACCGGCGGATTGCGATACAGTCGTGTAGCTGTCGAGGATCTCGAGATTGGCGGGCGTAAGCGTCGCCATAACGGGGTGCCTTCTCAGTTCAGGGTCCAACACGCTGAATGTGAATTTGTAGTCGGTCGGCGCAGCGGGAGTCGTCGCTGCGGCACAGGTGGCAGTGGAAAGTGGCCTCACAGGTCTCTTCGCCCACCTGGCCGTAGTGGTGTGGCCTGCCTCGTCGACGTGCACGAAATCGTACGATCCGTTGCTGGTAGGGATAGCAGTCCACACCGAACCGTCGCTGAGCACAATTTCAGCCTGGTCAGCGGAATCCCTCCGCTCGCCTTCCCTGCGCTCCTTGAGTGGTGTGATGACGGCGACCAGGTCACGCTTGTCAAGGTCCTTTTCATCACCGTCCGAGTCGTCGCCGGGAGTGTTGTAGTCCTCACTCCTGGCCAGAATGAGGCCGTTCATGCCTAGTTGCCCCTTGACTCTGAACATCTTGGGGAACTGGCGCGCAAGACGGGGCAAAATGACGGTACCGGCGACCATACTCGCGGGGAGGACGTCGATGGCCGGCATCGGTCGTCTGTCATTTGAAAGCTGTTGTAGTTGAAGCAAAAGTCGCGGTCGTATTTGGACAAAACGACGCTGCTTGGTGCGAAGTTTCGGGGGAGGATATGCAAGCAAAAAGTTGGTGCCTTGCCTCGCAGCTCGTCTTGATCTCTTCGACCTCTTTACCGTGCTGCTGTCGCTGACCTCGGAAACCAAACTGCCTTCGTCTTCACTGATGCCGTCGATGCTAAATTGCGACTCGTCGCCGACGACGGTAGGCTCTTCCTCGAAGCGGACGGAGAGGTCTTTCCTCGGGAGAAACTCCAGAACGGGTCGGTTTCGGCGAACACTCGGTCGCGGCGCGGGCGATGGGCCTTGGAGGGAAAGACGCCGGTTTGCTCGTGGCGACAGAACATCGGCGGATCCGTTGGTAGACGTCGAAGAGCGAGGCAGTGGCGAGGCAACTAATGACGATCGCAGGAGAATTCGCCTTCTTGCTGGCTGAGGGCTATTTGTCGGTTTGTTGGAGTATTCGTGTCCATGCAGGCTGGCGCCCGAATGGAGAAACATGGTGGTTGGTAGCTCAGAGTATGATAATTGGTGACAGATTCATGGACGCAATTGCAGTACAATTGGTCCGACTCGCGGTGTTCGAGATCGGTGCAGCTTTAGTAGGTCTGTCCCCCGCGTTTCCCCTGCGGGATTGCAGAGTCGCAATAGCAAGGCAGTGGAGATGAAGGCTGTTGCAGTGTTCTGAGGGTGTAGGTATGCCGGTCCGGAAATCGTATCCGTATGAATCGAGCGAGCTCCCCACTTCGAGGTTGGTCAGGAGGGGTGAATGCAGCTCGCTTTTGGTCAACCCTGGAGAGACGTTTGTTTGCGTCGGGGTGGTTTAATACCGCAGCTGCACAGCGTCGACGAGTTCGCCTGACGTGTGATCGATCGTCGTGATTCAAACAAGAATGGTCGACAGGACGACAGAGTGAACGGATGCGGCAGAGGCGTTGCCAAAGGCGGCGGAGAACAAAGAAGGACGAGGGAAAAAGGGGATGGTGAGACGAATATCCTTGGGGATGCCGGAAGGAAATGAAGGCCCTACGAGTACTAATCTAGTGGTCAGCCCAGAGAACCTCAAACCCTTCTCCGTTGTGGCTCAGCGCCAGCTAATGCTTTAAATTCGCATTAGTTGTAGATGGGGAGGCTTGACGGGCTTGGTAGGCTTGACTCGTGAGCGGTCAGTGGCACCAGGACCCAGTATTTGGGTGTCCGTGGCCGCGGGATGGGCTGAGCTCAGGTGATGAGGATAGAGGAGATTGTAGAAAGCTGGCTTACTGGAAATTGCTCGAATAGCGAGTTGGGTCTAATAGGATAGAGGCCCAGCAGGACGGATGTGGGCGGAACCGGGGACGGGACAAAAAGCGTTGTTGGTTTTTCGGCAGCTCCTGCGTGGCAGAAGGAGATGGCTGGTCAAGCTGGATAGCGCAGGTCGGGGGTTCTTCAACGCAACGAGTGTGACGATGTTCGAAGTCGCAGTGAACGAGGGATGAGTTGACTATGTTGCGTGTATTCCGAAATTGTCGTCCGAGATCGTTATGCGTAGTGCAGGTGAGGGTTGAGTCTGGCCTTGGGTGGGTGGGATATGTCGGAAAGTTGGGTGGTGAAAGTCGATGAGTTGTGAAGAAGAAGTGGCCGCCAGGGTCCAGTTAAAGAAAGGATGGCAAAACCAGGGTGCTGGAGCTGTGGAAGAGGTAGGTACTTGAGTACGCTCGGTGGAGGTACCAGGGCGCGGTACGTCGTGGAGTGGCACCTCAGTCCAAAGACTAGGTAAGGCGGAGCTTGGTGAAGGTGTGGTTTTTTGAGGTGAAGTCACAAGAAGGAAGCTTCAGTCGTTTGTTTGGTGTGTGCTGAGCTGATGGAGGGACGGAGCCGGAAGGGGAAGGATGATGGAGCCCTCTCTTTTCTTCTTGCGAAAGTGTCTTGTGTTTATGTTGTCTGTATGAGAGGGATGCCTTGCCTTGTCTTTGGAGCGATTTGAGAGTGGAGGAGAGCAAGTACCTAAGGTATTTGGTCGCCGTTTGGCTCGGTACGTATTTGAGCCGCTTTGCACGCGTGGCGTTGTAGTACAGTGCCCTACTTGTTTTGTTTCTTGTTATTCCAGTTTGGGAGGGGAGATATTTTGGGACGAAGGGAAAGGGGAGAATGAGTGCTACCTCTGGGGCAGAGTCAGGGCGAACCAGTCTGCCGAAGAGAAAGAAGGGTGAGGTGAGAATGGAAGTGAAGGTGAAGACTGGTGGTGGATGGCGATGTGAGGGAGAGAAGTGAGAAGAATGGGAGAGTGGGAGATGGGTACGTAATATTGGGTGGGCGACAGGCGGCGAACCAGGTATTCTTTCCTCTCTACTGCCTTCTAAAATGGCAGTGACGACAAATGCAGGGCAGGAGGCTGGGGGGGGCAGGTGGGCTCTAGAGGAGAAAGAGCGGTGCGGTGCTGCTTATTTTTGGAGGCGAATTCCGGCTGGGCAGGACCTGAGCACCTAGTACTAGCAGGTGGCAGGTGTAAGTAAGGTGGGCACCTCTATGCCTTTGGATTGTGCTATGCCCGCTGTCTCTTTCGTGTGATAGCGCCTGCTAGTACTTAAAGCTGCGTCAAGCATTGCAGTGGGCGATGGTGAGGACGAAGTACTCCGCTACGGCAAGGGGCTAAAGTAGATGGTACGTAACCTGTCTTGCCCCGCTGCGACTTCAGAAACGTTCCTTGTACCTACCTTATAGATACCTTACCGAAGTACCTACCTTCTCAGTTCCTTACCTAGGTAAGGACCGTCCAAGTAAGAACGGGCCCGACTCAAACTGACGACGACGACGACGTGGAGAACTGATTTCCGACCGTCTTTTGCCTGCCCGCTTCTCTCAGCGCTGAGGTGGCACTGTGGCATTGATTCTCATTCAACCGACCAAACTCTACTATTAGTTCGCAGCCGTAGCGCGAACCGCGTAGCATCCACGTAGTCTCACTCTCACGTCGAGGCCACTAGAGCACCTTATTTTAGCTGCCTCGTCTCGTCTCCCTCATTTAGACTAAGCTATGTCTGTCTTACTTTGGCGAGTCTGGTCTCGCAGTCTGGTTTGGGCCGTTTGAATCCTCGGTATCAGAACTCGATCTGGCCGTCTCGGGACGACCTGGAATGTGCTGTCTCCGCTGTTCCTCAACTCAAATCTGTGTGTTTTGTGTTTCTCGACTTGTGCCGCAGTGTGTATGTCAAGTCTGCCCACAACTCACTTTCACAACTCGAAACTGAATGTCATCGACTGGGTGCCGTTGATTGCTTCCACTTCGTCTACCACTCGGCTCGTCGGCCAACTGCGAGACCCCAGATCAGACGGACCAGGGTCGAACGGCCCACAGTCCTCCAACGAAACTCGCTCGCTAGTCGACCTGTTTTCTACCATGTCCCTGTTGAATTGAGCAGAGTGCCAGAGTCTGGACCCAAGTCGGGGATGCGGCCTGCAGCTGGCTCCCTGTACAACACTTGGCCGGACCACAAGCCTGGTACTATGCAAAACATCAACGTTGTGATGGTTTGAGGCGACTTGGAGTGGTTGTCGCCGCTCGTGGTCCCGACCGTCCGTTCGAACCCCGCGACGACTCGAACCCGAATTCTGTTGCCCCAGTAAAACACGGCTCCGAGAGGGAGGTGCCCGGAGAATCGAACGCGGGCCCTGCATCTTCAGATCGTCTTGTTTTTCGCGTCCATGAAGCCGGGAACAACCACGAACCGAGCTGCTATATTCAGCTTGTGCACTCAGCAGCTGCGTGTTTGTCTCTAGCCGTCCAGGCGGAAGGGACATCCCGAGCGAAAGCTAATGAAATGATTACGCGCTGGCAAGATTGCGAGCAGGGTAGCGCCTTGCGATGCGCCGATGCTGCTTCGATGCTCCGCCGTCCTATCCGCGGTTCAATGATCGTTCAGTCTTTGAATGCATATGGTCGGTCGGTCTGTGTGACACCTCAGACCATTTTCTCTGCAACCCTGGATATGCCAGACCACGCAGGAAGCAGGAATCAAGGCAGCCCGGGTGTCAGTCAGATGCTCAGACCGCGATCTGGATCGCAGCCTGCACAAGCCACTGCTAACCAGGCCTGGGACTGTGCAGAGATCCTTTTTTCTTCTTTCTCAAAAGTCAGATGCCAAAATGCTGGGCGTCCCAAGAGCACCTGCCAGGACTTCGTAGACCCTTATGCTGATGTTGCGTCAGGGTAGCAAATGCGCGCTCAATGGTTTTTCATGCTATTTAGCTCGCAAGCCCGACGAGCAAGAGAAGTCTAATGCAGCCATAGACATGGCTGACGATAGCTTCTGTTGGCGGCAGCATTGGTGGCTGTGGCTGCCACTTGCCCGAGACGTGTGCTGGCCAACACCACCTCGTTCGTTGATAGTTTTGGGCGATCAGAGACTGCAGGCCCAGTCACACTCGCCGTGTGAGACGTTTCGAGGCGACGGCTTCCTTAGATCGGACCGTCCGCTGATAGGCGTCGGCACCTGATGTAGCTGGCAAATTAAGAGGTCGGGAAGCGCTGCTAGGGATGACACGTCGCATTCGTTGTCCGTGAGCTTGAAGCTGTCCGGCTCGGTGGCATGTGCAAGTCTTTTTTGTTTCTTGTTTCCAGCGCTTGTTTCGGGCCGCAGCGACCACTGGTGTTGATGAGATGGGCTGGACGCAATAGACGCCAATTATCTCCAAACGGGTTAATGGTTGCGATGCCCAGCTTGTAAGAAAAGCTTTCTACTAGCAAGCTGGCGCGACTTCAAAGTTCTGACCTGAGTAATGTCAATTGCCATGTGTCCGTGCAGCTGGGGTACTTCATAGTATCGAGTGACGTGGTGAGCTGGATGAGCGTTGAGCTAGGTGAGCTTAAGGTCTGCCAACGGTGGAAACGGTGTAATCGCCAGGTTGACTTTAGTGAGATTCGATTGCATGAGACGAAAGCCTCAGAGTTTGTCTTGCTACAGTTGCACTGGAACTCCGCCGGCCAGAGAATGAGAGCATTTCCATGCGCAACTCGACTAAATGATACGGCGAACACGCCCAGTCTCGCACTCGGCTTCTCCTAGATTGGCGACGTGCTTCCAGCCAATGGCGCTCACTTGAGGTTGCGATGCAAGTTCAACACCTGCGTTCCGATCGTCGAATTGGGATGCGAGATTGGAGACAGGAGCAGAGACGTAACGGCGGTGAGATAGAGGAGTACGTATTGTCTCTGATGCCCAAGATGGTCTTGCCTAGGCAGCTGTCACTCGCCGATTGCCAAGGCGAATGGTGGAGTCGGATAAAAGAAAGCCTCGTCAGCCAGAGTATAAGCTAGACACCGAAATATGGTGATGCTCATGATGATCGTGCTGGAGTCGGTGCAGTTCAATAAGCAGAGGTTTCTCATTGCGCCGCTAAGGACCCAGTGGTCCTCGGGTGCCGCAGCCGCTGCGGCTGTTAGCATTTGGATCAGCGATTCCGCCGACGCCGTCACTCTGGTCACCGGTTCAGCCCCCTACGAAGGGATGGTGACACAGTCTGACAGGCTGAAAACTCATATGATCATCTTCGCCTCCTGGTTTTTTGGACAAGAAAAAAGGAAGTCCTGATCGTCGAAGATGTGATGGGATTCGAAAGGGGACCGCCGCATGCGAATGGGAATGTCCTTCATGTGCCCAAGGGTGGCAGTACCCAACGCGGGATGCGTCTGTACCCTGTAATGCTCCTCAGATGCGCTTGGGGACCGCGGATGTTGAGACGAGCCAGCCAATCCGAAGGATGCCAGGCGTGCCGGCAGCCGAACAGACACATCCATCTACGAGGGGGGAACGCCAATGATCGTCTGGTGACGTTTCTCGTCGGCGAAGGGTCGTCCTCGAGCGTGAAGCTTAAACAGAGACTGGTCACGTCTCTTGCTCGTCTCAGAGTCTCCATTGGGGAGGCAGACCTAGCGATGCGGTCGGTTGGTCTCGAGAAAAGGGTATCGCTGCTCAGGGTCGACGCACATCCGTACGCAGTAAGGCCCGTGGGCCGTGGATGCAGCAACGATCGGACGGTGAAGGGTTCGTCGATTCAGGCTGAGGGGGGGCGCAAGGAGGGCCATGTGAAACAAGGCGAGGTTTTTTGCTCTGCAGCTGGGAACAGCTGGGCGGCCATGAACGCCTCGGCTGTGCAGATGGTCGTGGACTCGTGGATGGAAGCTCGCCCTACGGTACGTTGGCTGGGCTCATACCGGCGTCGTACAGTGTAATTCACAATCAAATTCGGAATGTGCCTTCCGATGTCAAGTCTCCACCTGCCGATGGCAGGCAAAGAACCTGAGTGATTTGCTGGTCGGTGAGAGATGGGAGGTGAAGGTCGCAATGGAAGGAAGGTACCTACCTTACCTAAGGACGGGAACGTGCTTCTTTCCGCTCCGATTCCGATGGACCCAATGCGGGCAGTATCGGGTCCGACCTTCCTTCCTCAACGGTCTCAGTGGAAGCCACGAAATGGAGGGACTGGAAGTTGACCTCACGACTGCAATTCCTGCCTCGCCAGCGTCTCCCGCAATCTGCCTGAGTTTACCTGACGCAGCTGCAACCGAATGGCATCATCAGACTCATCGCACACACTTTCATGCGCCTCTCATCACATCTCAGCCTTCGTTCTTGCCAATCGTACCTGCACATGCTTCGCAGGCCACAGCCATCGGGCTCACCTAAATGACAGGACGGAAGCAATCTGGTCCACCCTGCTGCCGCTCATCCACTCACCCGTCTCCATGCCACCAACTGCAGCGGATCTGCCGGGAGTCGGCTACGTTGGTAAAGTTGGTGGCTCACCTGCATCCCTGGCTCGAGGTAATTGGCCCGTTCTTCCTTCTGTTGTGTTGGGGCATTCTTCTCGAGTTATGATGGTGATGACCATGAGCATACGGATACCAGACAGCCAGGCCAAAGATACCACCCAAGTACCTACTCTCATCAACATATCAGCCTCATTCGTGCCCCTCATTACTCCAGACTGAGGAGCTGTGTGTTTGTGTTTGTGCTTGAACACGTCTAATGAGTTTCCCCTTGACCAGCATTCTCGCTCCCAGTCAGGTCACTTCTTCAGGGGCTTTCGGGGCGGCAAATTCAGGGGACAGCGTCTGTAACAACCCCTCAAGCCCCCCGTTCGCCAGCCCTGGGTTCTGGACCTTCTGCGTACTTTTACACGTATAGTGTAGGCTTCGCCACAGCTCACGGTCCCTTTCGCGATCGCGGTTGAAGAGTGAGACCAGGAGGCTGAAATTGAGGGGCTCGCTAATAGCAGTCTGCCCACTGAGCGCCCTGCCCGTGTCGACCGCTAATTATCATCCCAGCACCTGCTGATGATGACCCTCCCGTCTGGAATCCACAGTCCGCGGCTCTTTCCACCAAAATGGACGCCTGGAACGCTTCTAGAAAAGAATTCAGAGGGCTGAGAAAAAAATAACAAAAAATATCGCAACCCGCAGAGGTCCATCAGATCGAGACCCGCCGTTCAAGGCTGCGGGCAACCTTCCAGGTTGGGACCGACCCCGAACTCCGGCAGACACTAACAATTACATGGACTCGGGGGGGAGGACTAAGGTAGTCATCATCAGATGGCCTGTGCGCAAGCTCTCCCAATCGGCCAGGTGGCGCCGCTTGTCCCGACGCGGCCAGCAAATCCGGGCCCCGTCACCTCCGATAACCTCACAGCTCGCAGCTACACCCGACCAAACTCAGGAACAAACTTTTCTTTTCCACGGTGTGATCTTTCTAGTGGGTTCCTCGGCCGGTGACATACTTCACCGATTCACCGACCGCCAGGGTCTCGGCACATCTCCCCACCACCATCACCCAGCACCAATCACCACGGCCTCGTCCGACGTCATCCAGCAAGCCATGCTCGCCCGCCATGCCTCGCATCCTCGACAGACCCTGATAACGGCCTTCCTGGCCTGGAAAGGTCTCCTGCTGGCCATTGCCCTCGGAAGCGCAGTGGCCCCGTCATACGACACCTCGACGACCCTGATGCTCCGCCGCAACGAGTCCGACCTGTCGTTAATCACCCGCCTGACGCGCTGGGACGCCATCTACTTCACCCAATCGGCCCAAAGAGGCTATCTCTTTGAGCAGGATTGGGCCTTCAACGCCGTGCTGCCTTTCCTCGCGTCCCTCTTCGCCAGAGCCGCTCGGCTGGCAGGCGCAGAGGATGACGGCCACGGCACGCTGGAGGCGGCTTTCGGTATCATCATTTCACATACGTCGCACCTCTTCGCCGTGCTGTTACTTCACGAACTCACACTTCGTCTCTTTGACCGCAAGCCGCTCGCGTTCCTCTCGGCCCTGCTTCACGTCCTCTCACCAGCAGGCCTCTTCCTCTCGGCGCCCTACGCAGAGAGCACTTTCGCGTTCCTCACGTTCGCGGGCTATCTAATACTAGCCTCGGCCTCGCCGAAACCACGAGGCTCGCTGCCGTGGTCCGCGGCCCAAATCTCCGCGGGCGCCGTCTTCGGCCTCGCGACGGCCGTCCGCTCGAACGGACTCCTCAATGGTATCCCGTTCGCGGCCGAGTGTCTGACCATCCTGCACGCCTTACTCGCCAGTCCTGTCACCATCACTGGCGTCAGGGACACCGTCGCGGCTCTGTTGGCGCCTGGCGTCGCGGGCGTGCTCGTGGCGATGGGGTCCGTCGTCCCGCAGTACCTTGCCTGGGTCCGGTATTGTTCCGGCGCATCCGAGGCGCGCGCGTGGTGCGGGCGGACCGTGCCCGGTATTTACTCATTTGTCCAGGAACATTATTGGTATGTTTATTTTTTATTCTTCATTCAGCCCTATGTTGTCATTATGGGTCCATCCGTTTGGAGTGGTACTCGCTCGGTACTTGCGGATATTTACGGGTTGGGTTGTGAGGTCGGTGAAAGAGTTTTGCTGATGGCCGAGTCTAGGGGCGTTGGGTTCCTCCGCTATTGGACGCCTGGCAACATTCCGCTCTTTGCCTTGGCCGCTCCGATGTTGGGTTTGCTGATCGCGTCGGGATTGGACGTGCTCAAGAGGCCTTCGGGGTTGGGGCGGAGTCCGACGGCGGAGCAGAAGGGCGGCGGACAGGAGGCGAAGAAAGCAAAGAGTCGGAGGGATGGCGCCATATCGACGCGGGAGATTGTGGTGATGTCGCTCGCTGCCTCTCAGGTCCTGCTTGCCGGCTTGGCGATCACCACGTACCATGTGCAAATTATCACGAGGATCTCGTCGGGATACGCCGTGTGGTACTGGTGGGTTGCCGAGAGCCTCCTGGATGAGCAGAGGAGGGGCCTCGGTGGCGTGGTTGTCACTTTTTCGGTCATGTATGCCCTGATACAGGGGGCGTTGTTTGCTTCCTTCCTACCGCCTGCTTGAGATACCCTAGTCAGATGTGGTCGAATAGAGTTTGGTTGAGGCGCGGGGGTTCATGTCCACGTACTGAGCAGTCTGGTTGGTGTTGGACATAGGATGGCAATGTTTCTTGAGTGACTGCGCCGGAGCTTCGGGGAGGGTGCCATCTTCCTGTGGACCCTCCATTATTTTTCTTGCTTTCCTTGTCATCCATGGCTCGATGGAAAACTCAAAATATGGGCTCGGGGCAGCTAGGGACGTCAGAAGCTATGGGCATCGAGGGTCGAAGGCATGATGTATGATGTCACGCATTTGCTGATGGACGTGGTATCTGTCACGTTCATGCCAAGTAAAGCTAGAGGTCATGACATGTCGTCGTCCTTTGACGACTGAATGCTAATTGCGAGAGTGTTCGGGAGGAGTTGTCTGGTGTCGAGATGGCAGGATGATTTGGCTGCTGGCGTTGTTCGGGGACACTATTGATTGCCTTCTTCTGTGCAGTTATCTGCATAAAGTCCGCGGTGTGTTGGGTTCTGGCGTTGTTCTAGTCTCTTGTCTGGTTGGGGTTACCCTGCACACGCGCATCTCGCCGTTGAACGCTGAAAACGTGCTCCGAACTCTGAGAAGCGCCCACACTTTGAACATCAAGGCTATCAGCTCTGGATAGACTTTCCGCAAGACAGCGGTTACTTGCATAACCCTGGACTCGAAGTATCTGGCACTTGAGTAACCCAAGTGAGTAAAATAAATTTCCATTCCCCCTGAAATAGTCATGGTGCCCTAGGTTCCGACAAGTCACAAAACTCTTCATGTATTCTCGGTTTGGGAACATATTATTCGATTCTGAATATGTCCGTTCGACGAGGATGATGCCTGCCTAGCCGCAACTCACGACGTGACATTTTAGGCTATGCGCCGGATTTTACCAATTAGCATGACCTGTGTCAACTTTTTATGCCTCTCTAGCCTCCTCCTATTAAGCACGATAGTCAATCATAATAGCAAATTAAAATAGCCAAAGAATTATTAGTTCAAGTCACAACAGGTTTCCCTATCGCCTTTGCAGAAATCCAGACAGCTCAGCTTGGAGAGCAACTTACACCGAACCTCGTCCTAGCTTGGGGAACACGACAAGCGGTAACGAAGCCACTTTACCATCAGGATAGTTTCATCGCCAGAGACTACCCGTCACGTTCTCTATTTTCTTGCTACAAGCTTATTCTCATTCTTGAGCAAAGAATCAAACCCCATCATCTCCAATTTAGCTGGTGGAGGAAAACACCAAGCTCAGCAAACTTGGAGTCCATTATTCTCGTTTGGATCTTGCTTTCAAAATGTTGTTTTAATAGGAATAACACAACAAGAGAAACCCCTACCAAGACGGAGACATAAATTCAGGAAATTTTAACAAAACAGGACCGAAAACCCTTGGACCGGGGACGATGGCAATTCCGTCTGACGGCCGGCTTAACTTTTTGCAGTTTGATGATCAGACAACTTTTCGGAATTTCAACATCAACACAATAAATACTGATTCTGTGCATATCCATTTACGCCCGGCTGGACTTTCCATCCGTCACAGAACCCCAACAATCATCAGAACCCGACTTTTGACCATACTTCCTCCACCAAGGCCGCTGCTGGAAAACACATGTCGTACCGCGTCTTCTCATTCCACCACTCTCAGTACTGTTTGGCTCGTCTCAAATCGCGGTTTGCAGTCTCACAACCTACCAAGAAGACGGGAAGTAAGAGCTGTTTCTGCAGCATCGCACTCCGCCGACAGGACGTGACGTGGTTGAGTGTCTTGCGCGCGAAGAGAGCGAGGATGGATGGTGGCGTTCCTCTACCATTCCACTTGAATGCCCTCTGGATACAGAGCAGCAAACGCATATCTCCAAGCCTCGGCGCAGTAGTGCAGGTCTTGCTGATAATTCAACAATTTTTCGAGGTTTTGCTTTCCAGCTGACGGCGAATTTCCCGGCTCTGTTACGGTGCTGTCATTGCAGTCCGAGTATTCTGGTGCTTCCCAGGTTTTGATGTCTTTCTCCAACGAGAGAACTAGACCATTATCAAAGGTCACACAAGTCATCGTCATTAGCAGTTCAAACTCTCTTGCATATTGGCCTAGTCGCATCATGTACCGGAATAAATTCGCTGGACATCTGGAAATGTTGTAAAATGTCTCTTCGTTGCCGGAACTTTGCCCCTGTGGGCTCGCATGGTATGTGTCGTGCAACACGCCGCCTTTCCTTGCGTTCAAAGCTATCATCCTGCCTGAGTAGACTGTAAGCCTTTTTGAGACGTTTGGATATTCATGCCTGTATTCTAGGAAATCGCTGTTTCCCAGACTTCTCCATACCCCTTAAAACTCGACGCGCGACGGCCAGTTGAGATGTCCATGACCATGTGCTGACAGCGAACACTTTGAAGAAGATTAGCAGTCACCTTGAATGATAATGGAACTGGATTCCACCTACGTTGTGAGTGAATAAGATCAGAGTCACTTCTAGAAGGCATTTTCGACAGTATGGACCTTACTGCCGCTCTGTGTTAGCCGTTCCTGAGGAGTGAGCGATGATGATAGCAATATATCCCGCTCCAACTGACCCGCCATCCCGCGAAGGTTATACATTAAAGGTTTCATAGCGAAATATGGGAACTCGCTTACAATAGACGGCTGTACTAATTGGATTATCTGTGAGAGTTTCTATGAAGCTTGTTTCTACTGGATATAATGCTGATTGCAACCTCTTATCTAACGAGTCTCGAGTCAAAATATGTGGCATTGCTCCAGGAACTACTTTTTCCTATCACAAAGGTCTCACTAACATGGTCCTTATCTCCTGCCGATGTCGATTTATCCTGAATATGATTCTGGCTCTAATTATAGAGGCCTCCGTTAGCCGACAGAGTAGCTCCCGTGGTCCACCAGGCATCCTCCGAACACAGAAAAGCCACCAAAGGCGCGATATCATCTACTTCCCCAACTCGAGCAGCTGCCGGAGCCAACTCAATCAAAGGCTGCATATCCTTCAAGAACTGCTCGTCGCTCTGGAACCACCGGTATGCAGGGGTCGATGGTCGTTAAAAACAGAACATGGAGCAATGGGGCAAGGTTCCAAGCCTGAACGTACCTGTGGCAATCGGTCCAGGATTTCACGCTATCCACTATGATGCCGTGAGATTGTCCCAGCTCCTTCGCCCAGGTGCGGCAGAGAGCCTCGGTAGCCGCTTTCGTTGCAGCGTAGACAGTTTGGCCTGCGACACCCAAGCGAGCTCCGGCCGACGAGATGAAGACGATGCGCCCGCCCTTGGGGAGACGCGACTCGACCGCTTTGGTGAGGAAAATGGGGCCCTTGACGTTGGTGTGGAAGTGACGGTCGTGGAACTCGGGCGTGGTATCGACGAGATTGGCTTCGTTGCCCTGGGCGGCGCTGAAGAGATTGCGCGCGTGTTATCTTATCACAAAGTCGCGGGTTCATCGGTGCCATTACTTGTGAATAAGAATACCAATCTTGTCCGAGGGGCTAATCTCGAGCGCGGTCTCGACCAGCTTGGGAATATCTGCAAGCTTGCTGACGTCTGCTTGGCAGAGGATCGCTTTTGTTCCGTTGGACTCGACTGTCTTCACGATCTTCTCGGCACGCTCGCGTCTGCTTTCGGATACGTAGTTGACCACCACGTTTGCTCCGCGCTTGCCTAGAAGTTCGGCGATACCTGCACCAAAGCCCCTTGAGAGATTTGTTGTTAGCTTCTGACAAGACAACCTCACGGGGAACGTGACTTACCGCGATGCGCCGGTCACAATCGCAATTTTGCCTTGGAGGCTCAATCCCTCAAAGTTCGCCATGTCGACGTAGAAAGATACTGAAAACTGAGGCTAGGTATATAAAAGATCTAGAGGTCTGACCGTTTTGCTTCGTCTGCGATAGATTTGGGGGCAGGATAGACAGAAGCGCGGGGGCTGAGAGAGGGCGTTTTCTTATTTGGCTTTCATCACCCGACTACGGCAACGTGATTACTCCATTCAATCCGTTGGTAATGTGCTGAAAGTGGCGTCTTTTGCATTGGAAACTCAGTTCATCAATGTGCATCGTTCCCGTTCGGGAACATGTTGCAATGGCATGCAGGGAAGACATGTGGCGAAATCGAAGAACATGAGGCGTTGATATTTCCTAACGAAGGAATATATATCACCAGCTACCCCGCACAATTTCGCGTTCCGGCTGTGCCTTTGGACGTATTTGTGCGTGCCTTATGGCTTAACACGGATATAGCCTCAAGATCGAAGACTCAAGAATGTCGTCGAATCCGATGGTCAGTATTCAATTCCAGAGAGCCGAGATTCAAGCCTTTTTAGCGGTCGCTGGTTCTTGACTCCATCTTTCGACATTTTAATCTGCATGATGGCCTCTAAAACGAGTGACGAATACAAATGGCAGCCCACGTCAACATCAGTATCTACGGGTTTGGAATGTGAGGCTATGTGACGCTGTTACTCAACCCTCTAGAACGACTGACTTCTCCTTCAATCGACTCAACGATATTATTGTCATTGGTGCTGGGTACGCGGGCCTGGCTACAGCTCGAGACCTAGCCACCAAGTGTAGGTTCCACAACGAGTTGGGCGAGTGGCACAAAAATGAGTGACTAATGAGGCATTATGCAGGAAATTCGGTGTTGATGCTTGAAGCCAGAGATCGCACAGGTGGGAGGACTTACACTGCCAAGAGAGATGGTGCGTGTTGATCGTAATGACTGGTTTTGATGCTTACAATAGGATGGCTGAAATGATTTGCTAAGATTCCTCTACGAAATGGGGGCCACTTGGTTGACTCACCATATGGGGTATCTGTTGAGAGAAATGGTGCGGTACAATATGGATCGCCATCTCATCGAGACCGGGAGTCCGGATCGGAGTAAGACATACTAATTACACCGTCAACCTGGCTGGTAAGTGCCCTTGCTGTATTACAATGAACGACTGGTTCGCTGATCCCTTCCAGCTAAAAGGCGCCCAGCCAAGAAGACTCCGTAAAGAAGAAGCCGGTGCGATGACCTCTCGCGCCTGGTACATCTTCGTAGACGTCGACGGCCAACACTGCAGAATGATTTGCCCTCTCCCGCACGCGCAACTCAACAATATCGTTATATACCGAGCAACAGTTGAGAAGTGGGATATTTTACCCTGTGAGGATGGGTTTAAAGAGATTACAGACTAACTTAACTTAGAAGAATAAGGCTTGCTGGTCTCGCTCCTTCTCTATATTTCTAGAGGTATTTCTAGGGGCAATATGGAAACCAGCAGCTTTTGGGACATGGCGCGGTCGCCCGCACTCATGACGCATGATTTCAGAAACTTTGGCGACAGCTGGCTTCGGTACAAGCTGAAGTATGGCCAGACGGCTCTCGCAAAGAAGATGTTCCAGAAGGCGCTGGACTATGGGCTGAGCTACGCTTTCTCGACGGCAGTGCGCTATGTTGTGCAGAGAACAAATGGTATACTGGTCCATAGTGTAGCATGGGAGGTCTTTAGAAGACGTAAAGTTGTTTGGATGCCGCTGAATGTGTTGAAAGACGTTCCGTTCACCCTCCCGTTTCTCGGTCCGCCAGGAAAGCCTAAGACCTGCAACGACAGCTAATGCCTCCGGCTCCTGCTCTCGAAGCTCACTGCTCAGCTTGTGAGTTCGTTCCACAATGGAAACAATCTCTTGAGCATGACTTCAGGCATTATATGGTGGAGATCATACGTCTTCGAGGTTTCCGACATGGACTTGATCTTGTGCAGGTGATATAGATGAATCCGGCAAGAATTGCCCGTGGATACGTCAGGGAGGGAGAGAACGAGTTAAGATGACGACGACAAGAACAACGATACCAGCATCTCATTTTGACGAGCGTTTCAGGCCCACTGCGAGTGCGATCACCGTGGTATTTTATTTTAGAGCAGATTCAAAAGTACTACCGTCTCAAAGTCTTAAGTCTCACTTAATGACAGCTAGTAATACTTATTGTCAGCTGCAGCGTTATAAAGCTGCTGAACACACTGCAGACCAGCTTCCAACGCTCCCTGGATCCACCTGTGACCCATGAGAGTAACTGGCCTGCTCCCCAGCAAAGAAGACGCGGTCTTCCCCATCACCATCACACATCGTCTGAAGGTAGATACTCTTCTGAAGGGGCCCAAAATAACAGAAAGTGCTGCCACCAGCAAGCTCGTCGGTAGGGAACACTTGCGACGTGCTCGCTTCAATATAGTCGAGAGACCTGGCCTCGGGGAAGATGAAGTCCAGGTTCTCCGCCGCCGTCCGGATCCGCCGAGCTGGAGACATGGCTCCTAAGATAGTCGCGTCCTGCTGGAAGGTATAAGCAGCCATCACGGCGCCGCGGCCGCTGTGTTCGAGTTGGGAGTTGTCCTTCGTCACTGGGAACATGGTATACCTGATGGGCAAGTCGGTGACTATGCCCCCGTCTAGTCCCTGCCCGTTGCTCTCGAACACTTCGTTCCACCATCGCTTCTTGTATTGCAGCAGCACCTTGTTTACTTCGACATAGCGCACCTCGCGGATCGCCTCCTCCTGCTTTGGCTTGAAGGGGCGCGACTTGGTTATGGAGCGCTGCGCAGTGTACGGGATCGCGAGGATGACATAGTCGCTCTCGATCGTCTTTTTTCTCTGCCGCCGGAGTTTCGTAGGTGACCTTTACCTTACCCTGCTTGACTCCGACCTCTGGCTTCACGTCTTGAAGGCGCAGCGCTCGTGCGCCGAAGATGATGTTGTCGATAAGGGAGTCGGCGCCCCTCTCGGGCGCGATGAGGGCCTTCGGGACTAGGTCCATGCCGCCCTGCAACTGCGTCATTCCGGCTGCTGCGCCGGCCGAGCCGCTTGAAAGAAATGCGTCCTTTAGGGATTCGATAAGCCGTTATCGACGACGACGTGGGCGTTTCCCAGATCGTAGAGCTTGACGGCGTCGTCGCTCCAGTGGGCCACATCAGTTCGATATAAGCGGAGCGTGTACTTGTCGTAATCCCTCATGACTGCTTCCTACACCTCTTTGATTTTGTTCGGACGCGGTCCAGCCGCTGCGTCGAACGCCTCGTGGAAGGTTTTGACCACTGGCTTGATGGCGATTTCGAAGAGTTCATCACAGGTCTTTCCCGCGCTCGTGCAAAAGAAAGTGGTTGGCGGGAATGCGCATGGCGCCGCCCTCTGCATGCAGACCTGGGGCGAAAGCAGGGTCTATGAAAGTGACTACCAGGCCCCCAACTCGAGAGGAGGCCTCGAGGATGGTGACGTCCACGCCGGCACGTTTGAGCTCGTAGCCAGCGGAGAGGCCGGTTACTCCTGCTCCGATGATGATGACCTTTGACGGGGGGGGGGGGGGGTCAGTATGTTGTCTATGAGGTGCATGATGTGCAGAAACTCACTGATTTTCCCTGGGGAATTGGCTCTGGGCCCTTCTCGATCAATTTCAGGAGAATGTCTTTGACCTCCTCGCTTTCGTCCGGCAATTCATCATTTTGATCTCCCGCCGACTCCGAAGACCCAAGAGAGTCGTGCAATTGCTGGCCTTGCTGCAGCAAGTACTTCAGGAGCGGCTCGGAGATGGTAGACCATGTTTCCTGCTGTGTTTAGAGATAGGCTCTGAGAGAGAGGTTCTAGCTGCAATAGCTATAATGAAGTGGCGATGATAATGTGTCTGAATATTGAGAAGTTTTGCGTTAAATTAGGTGGGATATTTATATGAGGTCGAAGGCGGTATATACATATGCATGATTTCCGTCTTCAAGTATTTGGGTCTACAGTTGGCGTCTCGAACAATTCTGAGCTCTATTTTATGACTGCCGCTTTCGTCGTGTACGGTTCAGACAGAATAACACGGCATGCAGCCACTCCGAGCTCGTAGAGCATGGGCCGTTATACGGCTGAAAACTGTACATCGACAGGCAACTGAGCTGAGTCCCCGAAACTGGTAAGAGGACTTTACTTCAAGACGGGGCTGGACTGAGGCCTGCGGGGTATCCGCCAGCCACTGCTTTGGGCGCCATTGGCAAGAAGCATAAGGTATGTATCTAGACCCTTTTTTTCATTTCTCGCTAGGTTTGTCTCTCGACGAAGGTCAGTCCGTTTAGATCGGAAAACAGGCAAACAACGACGCTCTTTAAAACGACGTGCAGAGACCCATTCAGCAGCTCTGTGTGCCACAGCAATATCTTTTGTACCTTCAAATGGGGTGGAAGGATGTTTTTTATCGGTTTCATCAGACATCAAGGCTTTGAGCCTTAAAAGAGCAAACAGCAGAATTTATATTCCGATTCTAGTCTAAGATTATGCCTCTAGAAGGCGGGGTATCCTATCCAAGTCTAAATCATTAGGAAGAGAGCGAAGGCATGTGGCTCCGATCTCTGAATTGTTGATTTCCTATTAAACGAGCCCGAAACGCTTCAGTCGCTGTCTTCGTCACGACCAGGCCAGACTAGCTTCCTCCGGATTACCGCCCTGACGCAGCAGAAACCAACAAAAAGCCAGACAGCGACCAACAGAACCGTGAAGACGGTCGCGAACCACAACAATCCTTCACTGCCGAACGCATCTCCGATGCGTATGGTGGCGACAGTAAAGCCGACGTTGGGGAACACGAAACTCCACCAGCTGAGATGGAACGAGTGGTCCGGCATGCCAAACAACGTAGATAGGCATGCGGAGGAAAAGAACCAGAAGGACAGCCCCCACAGAAAGACTGCACTGAAGAGCGCCATGGCGCGAACGGCGAAGGCGACGGCGCCTGGGTCCTTCATATCCGTGAGGTACGCTACTGAGCGCAGCGAGTCGGAGACGAGGGAGCCTTCGGAGGCGATCAAACGGGGCACGTCGGCGGCCATTGCGACCAGAGCTGCGGCGGTGAAGCTTGGCGGACCGACGGCGATGAACATTCCTGGTCGTTGGTCGGGGAGACCAACGGTCATCAGACGGGAGAGGTACGTCGCGTACATGAAGGCCGATATTAGGAAGCCCAGGCCTTGAGCGGCGAGGCCGCCGCCGAGCATGGCTGCTGCTTGGTCCGGTGGTTGCGAATGACTCATGAAGCCCGCGAGGGTGCCCGCCAGCATGACGGGAAAAATGGGGAGAATCCAGGCCGGGGTCATGCTGTCGAGGGATAGGCGTCTGCGGCCGGTGAAGAGGAGGTGGTACATGCCGACGGAGGCGAAGAAGGTGACGACGAGGTAGATCCAGAAGCAGACGCGGAGAGCGACGATCAGCCAGGGACCGCATCTCGGGACGCCGTAGTGCTGGATGTTGGACAGGAGTACGGCGAGGGAGAGGAAGGAGGTTGGGATGAAGAGGGACTCTGACGGGCGGGTGATTGCTTCGACAGCGGTCTTGCGGAAGAAGGAGAAGCGCAGGCAGAGGGTTAGGGTGATGAGGAAGACGAGGACGATGTCGAGGAGGAAGACGACCAGGCCGATTGTGTCGAGGCCGGTGAAGCGGTGGGGTGTTTCGGCGAGGAGGAGGGCGATGCCGCCGGTTGACATGCTTGAGTGGGGGTCAGTCGGGGCCGGGGCCGGGGCCGGGGCCGAGGCCGAGGCCGGGGCGGACGGGGAGTGGGACTCACGTGAGGGTGTACCATGCGAATGTGAAGTGGTGGATGCGCTCGCGGAGGGAAACTTTTGCGAGGATAGTGTTGGTGCGGCTCCGGGTGCGCGAGAGAGTTGCTCTCAGAGCATTTTGAGGAGGCTCGTCGGATTGCTGACCCTGGTCTACCAACTGCGTCGATGTTTTGGACGTGTCTGATCTGTTAGGTGAGTGATGGAATGAGAGGAAATAGGTGGACTCACTTGCTTCTTCGTCTACGACAGCCATGATTATGAAGAACACATTGAGCGAGTGCGGTTTATGAATCTTGGGTGAGAACGATGTCGTAAAACCCCGAAAACCCTGTCGAAGGCGGATGAGATGGAGGTTGCGACAATGATGGGAAAATGTCGCGTGGATGTGAGGTTCTCGACGTTCACTTCAGCTGCGTCTGTTTCGGGATGTGCCCTGTATTTATTTGATTTGGGATGGGATGAAGGTTATGCTGCTATGCTGCCACGATGGGGTCACGCCGGGAAACCGGTATCTGGGAGACGCAATAGGGGACTCGTATGATTTTGTGCCTATTTACCCGAGGACGCGACGTGGTCTGGCCTCCGCAGGTCGCACGACGAATAGTTTGATGGGGATGGAAATAGACGGAAATGCGGCAGAGAATTTCGAGAAAATTTCTAATCGGCAGGCCCTGTTGAGGCCGGGTCCGGCGCGGCGCAGTACTGCGTGGTCGGCGCCGAATGCTCGGAGCCAAATTGCCACGCCCCAAAACACAGATGCAG
Organism: Colletotrichum neosansevieriae; assembly: GCA_036785495.1. NCBI lineage: Eukaryota > Fungi > Ascomycota > Sordariomycetes > Glomerellales > Glomerellaceae > Colletotrichum > Colletotrichum neosansevieriae. The sequence goes on along the minus strand of JAVHLV010000147.1, from coordinate 33,044 downwards.
TTTGCAATTGAGCGCAAACCCACATGAGATTCTCATCACAACTTTCCAGGCTGGGGCTTGGCTATGGGATTGAGGCAACACAGTTCTGTGACAGGCAGAACGGTGAAACACAGTTGTTGGAAAAAACACTCGAGTGGCTTCGAGTCTCATGATGCAAATGATTGCGTCCTTATGGTTTCCGCCTCCTCCGGCGAGCTGAACAGGAAAGGACCGGGAATTGGGAATTGGGAGGGGGAGGGGGGCTCTGGCCACGCCCTTGTCCTTGTCTGTCTGCCGGGAGGGCTCGGCCGGTTTCCCGCCCGTGGTCCGAGGGTGGTCCGGTGAGAATTGAAATGTCTACCCAGTGGCTTCTCCAGAGAGTGGGCAGAGTCCACGCAGTAAGGCAAGTTGGACGAGGCACGAGGCACTTTGCTGGTTATTCTAGTTGGAACATTGGGAGTCTGAAGTCGCCGTGAGAAGCATGACTGGAGACGCAGGTAGCCGCAGCGTTGGGAGGAGCCGGAAGTTGCGGGCTACAACGTGGGAAGGGGAATTAATACGGCGTGTTGCGTTCGATCACGGGGCGTTCGAAGGAGATGTTCACGCCGGAGAGGAGGGGAAAGACGACGTTCGGGATGCAGATGCAGATGCAGACGCAGATGATGATGCTGTGAGAGGTGAGTAAACAGGTCATTTTGTAAAATTGTGCGTTGTTTCCTCCTCAATAGTTCGAGAAATGCTCTGTGGACGGAGGAACAGCATATGTGCCCAGAAAGTGAGACCGGAGGCCTGACGAGCAAATATCCAATGTTTGATGCGGGGTTGCTGGTGATGGGAGCTATGGTGTTTTCGTGATGAAAAAAAAAAGAAAGGATGCAGCTCGAAATGTGATGAGTGCTGCATCTAAGCCAACAAGCTTCCAGCTGTGAGATTGCTGAAAAAGGGTCTCATGTACTTTCCCGACTTAAAACACGTGGAAGATACATGAGGGTTCTTCTAGGCTGAATGGCGCGGAAGCAGAAGGAGCCCTTCCTGGTGGTGCAGCTGCCACCATGGGAATCGGAAGCAGCCACTCAGAGAGCAACACTGCGAAGCCGAAAGACGGCCAAGTGGGGCAATTGAGGGGAGGTCGCGGGTCACAGGGCAGGTGCGTGCGAGTCGAGGGAAGGCAAGGCTGCCAGGTATGCGTACCTCCCACCTTCTGTCACTGTAAGCAACCCCATTACCGCAGTACACCTCGCTGAGGTGCCCCCGCTGCTCGGTTAGAGACTTTGGCTCGATGTACTCTTTCGGCTATCTTCACCAAAAAGAATACCTCTTACATAGCTCCTGCCAGGTACTCGCTGACGGGCGACGGATGGCTAGCCCTTCCCAGCAAAGGTGAAGCCCAGGCTGCTCTCGCTGCATCATCACTCTGCCTCCCGTCCGTCCAGTCCTGGTGTGCTTGTGTCACCGTCACCCCCCGACCGGCTGGTATTTGATCAACGCCGCATCCGACAACATCGTTTCTTTTCTCTCTGCTGCATCCCCTCGCCGCTGTTCATTTTTCTGCCCTCTTAGCCCCCATTGCGAGGCGAGAAGGGGAACATTGAACACACGACGTATATTCTTTGGGGATTTTGTTTCAATTGACATCATCGCCTCAAAGCAGCATTTCAGAGGACTGCAGCAGCATACGTACATCATACTCGAATACCTTGCCGTACGGACATATAGCTTCACCACACACCCGAATAAGACCACCCGGTCCTCCATTCATCGTCTCCGGATCAACAGCCGCCCCGCGACCGACAACATTGGACCCGACTGGACCTCCAGCTTTCCCAGTGAATTTGATCAGGTCTCTCACCAACTCCAATTGCGGTTTTGGTGTAGGAGCGGGAGCTTGATCAATCCCGCACCTTTGCGACCCTGACCCTAAACACCACCACCACCCGCGACTTCGACGACAACGACCGCCACCCCTCCGCTCGGTCCCCCTCTTCCGCCTTTCCGCTGCCGCTGTCAACCATTGCGAGAAATATCGTGCCCTTGCCGCACGCATCACTTCACACATCACTTCACACATCATGGACGAAACGCCGGGGCCGCAGCCCTCCAACCACGCCGCCACCTTGTCAGCAGCATCGACCGCCCATTTCCTCTCCAGCCATTTCACCTCGGTCGATACCATTTCCAGATCAAACTCCCCCGGTCCTCCTTACAACAAGAAGCCAGATGAAGATGACAAGAAGCGCTACCGCCCGCGCACCTTCAGCTACTTCAACCACCTCCCCTTCCCCGTCGAGGAGGAGTCGCAGCGCGATGCCGCACTCGCCGGAATCCTCAAGCATCTCTACATCGCCATCAAGGCCGAAGACTTCAGCCCCGGGGCCCTGCATTGGACTAGAGAGCTCCAGGGATGGCTGAATCTGAAGTTTGAGATGACGAGGGAGCTTCGCGCCACCTTGGCCAAGCTCTACTACCACCTCTGCCTGGCTCCTGGCTTGGACCCGAGTACCGCTGACCGTTTCCTGCGTATGGTTGTCGTGCTCACTAGGTATGTCCCTTTTCAATTGCCGCTTCATTTGGTCGTTCTGGTTGCCCGATGTATGCTTTGCTGCACCCCCGTGTCTATGCTGTGTTGGACCAACCCTTTCCGTCAACTGCGGTCGCCTTTATACTGACTTCTATGCTCCCCAGGAAATATCACTATCTAAAGCCCGTCGATGACTTGCTGCTCGACTGGCGTCCTCTGTGGCGCGAAATCAAGGCCCTCGTTCTGCCCTCCGAAGTTGCATCCCATCAAACGAACCGACGTCGATCGCAAAAGCAACTGTGGAAGCTGTGTCTCCATGCGCAAACATACTTCGACCCCAAGGACCGGAAGGAGATGCTCGACGAGTTCTTACCGTACTTCAGCACCTCAGACGTATCGAACGCATACATTGTCGTCGGCACCATCAATGCCCTGCTGCCTACCGATGCAGCTCCCGAGAACGTGCCGTGTTCACAGCCTCAGTCGTTCATGCCCACACTCTTCCACTTGTGGTCGTTGATCGCCCGATCCAAGAGCTTTGACATCTTCTTCATCGATCTTTACTCACGCATGGCAAGGGACTTCTTGCAGTCGTCGCACACTCCCTTCGACGCCCACGGTATCTTTACTCAGGAGCAGTCCGAATGGATATTCACCGCCGTTCTGCGCCTTACAGAAATTCCTGTCGGCCAGTCTAACTCGCCCTACTCAACGCTAGATTACTCGTCTGGCTTGGGGCTGTATCTGGAGAAGGACAAGAAGAAGTACCCGACGGCCTACATGATTGCCCGCTGGATAGTGTACTCTCTGTCGCCCAAGTGTCTCGAGCAGGATAGTTCCATCCTCTCCAGCCTCGAGGGACTTCTTGAGGCAATTGACACCTTCTACCACCCGTCCAATGCCGGCTCTTGGACGACCTTCCTCGGCCAATTCACCGTTTACTTGACCGACATCTTCGTCTCTCGCTGGAACCGAGAGAAGAGCGGCGAGCTCGACACACCAGAAGACCGCAAGATCACCCCGGCGCTGAAGGCGCGCTTCGTCAACGCCCTCAAAGAGGTCACGTACATGGGTCTTTTCTCCAAGAGCAACAGAGTTGCGCATTACTACTACGCATCCCTCCAGGGTTTGGCCTACCTGGAACCGAACCTCATTCTACCAGGCGCTCTGCAGCGTTTCTACCCAAGTTTGCAAGGCTTGGTCGAGGTTCACCGCACAACGTCAAGTTTGAACGGTTTACAGATGATTGCGAATGTCATGTCAAAGACCAAGGGCTTCAGGTGCCACATCACCGCTCTGCTCGCCTTGGCCCTCCCTGGCATCGATGCAAACGATCTAGGAAAGACACAGTACACCCTTAATTTCTTTCAGAGTGTTGCCTACAGCATCCCCATGGTTCCCTTGGTCAAGGATGGCGATTCCGTCCACGACACTACTCTGGCTATGCAGTGGGTCCAGGGCGAAATGGAGCGCATGGAGCGTGAAGGTCAAGACATCAAGCTTGACTACGAGACCGAAATCACCGACGAGGACGAAGCCAACATTCTGCGATCATCAACAGCAGGCCTCGGCGAATTCGTCATCGCTCTCCTTGGCAAGGTCTTCACTCTGTTGGAGAATCTCCCGGATGCGTCCCACATCAGGGGAGGAACACCAGAGGATAACGTTATCAACGCCCTTCCAGCTGCATTATCTCCTCTTTTCGCGTCGTTGTCGCCAGAGCTGTTCGACACGGCTCTTGAGAAGCTGTCCTCATTTGTCTCCACTCACGTCGTACACCAGGCGAGAGATGCCATGGCCTGGATTCTCAATGCTTTGTGCAAAGTGAACCCCGAAAAGACGCTGAAGGTCTTCATCCCAATGCTCATTGTGAACATCCGCAACGAGATTGACTACAACCACGCTGCGTCAGATAGAAGCAGCGGCACAGACTATCTGCCCAGAGATCGCGCTCTTGTGTGGCATGTGAGCATGCTGGGAATGACTGTGGTACATGTTGGCAAGGAGGTCTTGAAGTACCAGACTGAACTGCATGACATTGCCAAGTACATGCAAGAGAAGTGCCGTGGACTTCCTACCATTCACATCTCCAACTACATCCATCACTTGCTACTCAACTTAACACACACTTACCCCATCGACAGCGCTCTGTACGAACCAGACGTCATCAAGCGAGGTCTTGACGTGGATGATTGGGGGAAGACTACCTCCCCAGCCGACCTGACGATCAAGTGGCATCGTCCATCTGCGGACGAGGTGCAATTCGCTGTCGAACTTTTCGACTCGCACACCAAGGCCGCCGCGGAGAAGCTGGACTCTCTCATGGGCGAGAAGCCGCCGGTCAGTCGCAAGGGAAAGAATAAGGAGTGGTCCGACGAAGTTTCGAGACTTTTACAACAGATCCGTCTGGTCATTTCCGGTGTTGCCACTTTGTTCGACCCCCATCGTGCGTCCGGTGAGAGCCCAAGTGATGACAGGCCAGGGGAGGACGGAGACGACGATACCCCCATGGGTGATGACGACCCTCTCGCCGAGGCTGCAGAGGATGAAGAGACACGCCCTCAGTACCGGTACGACGCGGGATACCTCCTTACCGCAGAAGACCCGGCTTACTACAAGCTCCATGAGCTGAGAGAGGACGTCGGTCGGTTGCTTTGCAGAACTCACGATTTCCTGAACGGAAATCAGGAAGATGATGTCGCGTGCTTCACTGCTCTATATGCAGCCTACCGTACTTGGATCACCGACGTCGGTATTGAGCGGTCCGCTCACCCTCTGGAAAGACATCTTCGTCTGTACAAGTCAGATATTTCCGCGTTTAAGATCAGCGGTTTGCGCAAGGTCTACCCGCGGCCGCTGTTGATCAAGCGAGCGGATGCATACCAGCTGCTACGTGTAAAGCACAATGCATCTGCCAGACAGAAGAGTGAGCTCGACAAGCAACTCTTACTGAACCTGGCGCAATCGTCAGTGTCCTCGTACGCTGATGTCAGGCGGGTCGCCCAGAGCGCCTTGGACTCCTCTCTGAAGGCACTGATTGGAGGCAGGCCCCTGGTCATACCTATCCTCATCAACAGGCTTCGCGTTGCTCTCGACGAAGTGGACCACGATCGTATCAAGGGTGCGATGTACACCCTGTTCTTCACCACACTGCTGAAGACGATCGTCAAGGACTGGAGATTTGCTCCAGAGGCCATGCGTCTATACCTGAAGGCTGGAACTATCGACAAGCCCAGTATTCAGCAGCTCGGAGCTACGGCATTGTTCCCTCTGCTGGACTTTGGAAAGCCTTTTGAACGCATGATCATTGTCAACCAGGACCTTGTTGAGCAGATCCGCCCATCGGACGACTGTTCCCATGCCATAGATAGTCGCCACAACTTCATCGTCCAGCGCCGCGCCCGGGTTGAGAAGAAGAAGGCCGCTCTAGGGTTGGAATTGACCCAGATCGCCAAGGAAGCACACTGGAAGATTGCGTCTCGCTGCGTCATCTTCGCGACGAACCTTTGTCTTCGCTTCGATACCCTGGCACCGCCCGAATTCATCACGCTCGTCACCCAAGGTACCCACGATACCCATCCCGGTCTTCGAACCAGCTACATGTCGGCTTTTACTTCGGTTTTCGAGGCCGTCGAGCTGCGTGCCGCATACGACCACCAATACCGCAACTACTTGCTTGAGAAGGAGAAAGACCGGAACAAGTTGACGATTGAGGTCACGAAGGGAGACAAGGCTTTCACCGACAAGTATCTCGACGCGTTCGCCACCCCAGAGAATGCGGAATACATGGTCGACTCGGACCATCCTGGTTGGTTGGTCTGGGGCAAGAAGTTCCTCGCGTCCCGTGCACAACCCATGGCTTTCACCGATTACGACGAGCAGGAATCTGCTGTTCGGGAGCAAATTGGCAAGATGCTCACCCGCGACTGGCTGAAGACCTGTTTCGATTATCTCAAGCAAGAACCGCGCGATGCTAACGCCGACAGGTTCCGCATGGGTAATGTTTACATGCTCATGCACGTCTTTGACCTGATGCACTATGGAGGCACAGCCATCACGTTGGATGATGTCAAGGAGCTCACGACTGAGGTGTACGGCGACGGCAGTGACAAGCATCAACACCGAGCGACGTCTGAAATCTTGGCGGCACTGATGGCTGGGTCGAGTGATGACCCGCCCGACTTCCGCAACAAAGTTTGGGGCTTTGCTGCAAACCTGATGCTGAAAGTCATCAATGATGATCTTACGCCCGAGAATTTGCAATACTGGGTGTCGTGTTTGCATCTCACAGTGGACCCGAAGGATCCTCGTCGGTCACACGAACTAGTCAATAACCTGAGTGCCTTCCGACTGGACATGTCATCCAACGCCGCCTTCAAGGAGTCGAGCAAGGTGCAGGTTCTGGAGTTCATCATCACCGATGCTGGTTGGCACTATCGCCACGAAAAGCCTATTTTGGAGGACTTCTTGGCCCATATTGATCACCCTTACAAGACGGTGCGAGAGGCCATGGGAAGGGTCATTGCGACGATTTATCGCACAAGATACCACGAGTCCTTCGAAAGTGTGGATGCTCTTCTTGCAGCGAACAAGGAGGCCTCGTCTCTGGGCATTCGCCCCTATCAACCTACCGAGGCCTTCTCTGCAACAATTCTCGACGTCTTTAGCCGCCTCGAGCAGTGGCGTCATGAGCGCACCCCAGGCCAGCAAACACCCTCGTCCTACACATCCGGATCCAAGACTGTTCTCACATGGCTCGACAGTACGTTGTCATCGCAGGAGTGCACACAGCTAATGCCCTTCTTCCCCGAGCCATTCATGGAGCAACTCCTTCATATGATGGATGTCAAAGAGGATCCCGAATTGATGCGTCTTGCATACCACGTCTACCGCCACCTCCCCAACATTCCTTTCCGCGTCGGCGAGGATGGCCCCTTCATCGATGCTCTGGTCCGGATTGGAAAGACTGCTACGAGTTGGCACCAACGCCTGCGTTCCATGGTCAACATGCAGGTGATCTACTTTCGTCGCCTGTTCCTCATAGAGAAGAAGCAACGGGATGTCTTGTTCAATGCTGTTAGCGACATGTTGGCCGACCCCCAGCTCGAGGTGCGCTCTTGTGCGTCTGCTACCCTTGCCGGAATGATCAGATGCTCGCCGAAGCGCATTCGCGACCCCACTATCCGACTCTTGAAGAAAAGGTACGAAGACGAACTGCGGCTGAATCCCATGCCCAAGCGCAAGGTACCGGGCACGGAGACGCCCGTCGATACCTCCAAGCAAATTGTCCGTCGCCATGCCGCCGTCCTGGGCTTGGGCGCGCTCATCGAGGCGTTCCCTTATGCCACTCCGCCTCCATCATGGATGCCCGAGGTTCTCCAAATTCTCGCCACCCGAGCAGCCAGTGACCCCGGCGTTGTCGGCAAGGCTACGAAAGCCATTCTGTCCGACTTCAAGAAGACGAGACAAGACAGCTGGAGCGTAGATCAAAAGGTATGATGTCAAGATGCTCTTCTACTGAGGCCTAGCTAACTTGTTTGCAGTATTTCACTCCAGAACAGCTCGAGGACTTGGAGGGTGTGTTGTGGAAGAGCTATTTCGCTTGAGTTGTTTGGGCGAACGCTTGCTGGACGATACAGTCCAGTCGTCAATTAGGTTATGAAGCATTGTTGGAGTCAGAATCTCGACGCTCGCGTAAAATGTTTTTGGTCAGTCTTAGATAAACGAATTGGAGGTACCGGGGTCGCACAATGATATCCATTGGGAATGGCATGGCTCTGATAGAGGGGGCCCACGGATGGTATTCGGGATCAACATTGTGTCTTTGCGAGCTAGCTTATAACTCATGCATCAATTCTGTTACCTCGCTTTCCGTAACTCATCGGACTCACCCGGGGGTGGGCTGGGCCATTGATGGCCATATCTGCTGCCTCTGGTGGAACAACGGTAGGAGGACGGGACCAGGTGACGTGGGTCGTCCGGATACTTCCAATGCTTATTTCGGGGACTTTGTCTTGGCTTGGCGTGACTTGACTTGACTTGGGAGTTGTATAAGACAGACGACCCTGCGCCCTTGGTATTGCATAGTCCGTCTTGCTTCTTCTGGCGGCTGATTCTGTCTATTCACTTGTATATCCCCAAGGCTTTATCGCAAAATTCCCATTAACTCTCTTCCCCTGGAAATTCTTCACGAAGCTTTCAAGAAGCAATGAAGACCGCACTCACCACAATCAGGCTTTTCGTCACCCTGGCCCTCTGCTGGAAATCTACGCTCCTCTGTCGGGATGTGGGCAATAAGGTGATTGTGGATAATGGTATCTGTTCAGGTGCTGGCGGGAAGCCGCTAGGCAAAGGCGTGCTGATTGTGAGAGCAGATTTGCTGTATTGCCAACTCGGACGCGTTGGCTTGGAGTCGGGTTGACATCGCGTGTGATGACAAGTTGGGGAGTACGCAAGATACGGGGGAGGCTTGTGGGGCTTGCTTTCCGAGGGTAATGAGCTGCGATTTATGGACACCTTGGACTGACGGCAGGATGGTCCTGAGATTTGATGGCAACGTCGGATGAAGATTTAGTCGTCCCTGATCTTGGCTGAGTATTCGTATACCAAGCGCCAAGGGATCGTTGTCTCTTCGGAGGGTGGTCGTCGTGCGGGCTTGCCCGGTCTGTAAGACTTTGCATGGGATATTGAAAGCCTCGAGAAGCATAACGTCTATCCGGTGGGAACGCTGGATGATCGCTGGACGGGGAAGTGGGTTTCTGATCACCGCCATCCGAGGAGATGAACCGTTCAAAGGCGCAATGTTTCTGGAGTGTCTTGATTGGAAGGCCGTCTGGTGTACCGTAGGAGTTTCTATCCATAATTGAGGTGCGCCTGATGGAAGGTGATTTCCGGTCAACTTGCTTCCTTGCCCCGCGGAATCCGACTCACAGGACCCTCGAGACACGGGTCTACGGGATATTTAGGTCCACGACATGTTTTCCAGTATCTCTTCCGCCGCAGCCGCTTGTTGCGTGGCGGGGCTTCTGGGGCGGGTACGTTGACTTTCTCAGAACGATGCTCGGTTTCGGGACAGCATAATGGGTTAAGTTGTGCGCGCCAGTCACTTGTGTTTGAGGGATCAAAATGACGGAGTGTGATGCGGCCGAAGCATAGCAACTGATCTCGACTTTGCTTGGCTAGGAGGAGAAGGACGATGGCGTCCTGTTTGGCGAGGAGCGAGATGTGGCCCGCTGAGAAGAGGGATTGGAAAAACGACTTGCAGGAGACGTAGTGGGAGACTTGGCAGCTCAGTGGAAGGTGAGCTTGCACTGTGAAAAGGACTTCGCGGGGGGGCTGTTTGGAAGCTGGACATCGGATGGGATGATGGGGCGGCGTGTTGAAGATGTTGGCTGGCCGTTGCGCCGGCTGGCTTGGTGCATGATGCTGGTATTGTAATGTGAGGGTGTATTGGTGGGCGAGTTGAAAAGGGAAAGTTGCCTGCTTGACTATGGCTTTGGTCTCTAGTAGAGAGTTCGAGTTTCAAGCCTCGCCTTCAAGGTCTTCACGCCTATCAGCCTGCCATTCAAGATGAGAATAGTTTGGATAACGTCGCCGTATTCTCGCTATTCCCAGACTGTGTGCTCTGAGCAGCTCTCATACGCTTCCAGGGACGCATCGCCGGCTGTTGGAAATAGCATAGCATTTGTCTATTGCTGTTACTCTCCCCGCAAGATGTGATTCAGATTTCATGTTATGTTACGACTAGGCTGATGGTTTCCTCTTCATGTCTCTGACTCCAGCTTCACAAAGTTATCCTGAGTCGTTCAAGCCAGTAACTAATCCCCGATAATTTCTGCACGGAGGAATGAAGTAGGTACCCCGACGAAGGTAATTCTAAGACCGTGCCGTCTCCGCTCTAGGACCCGCTTATCCGGAGGACCGCCGGAGGGACTTTCAAATTGAGTCCGGAGATGGGTATTAGACTGGCGGACAATGTCAGTCTCGGCACGGTTCCCCCTCCGGCCGACGGGGCTGAAATACGCATATGGGGAAAGGAAGCAAGCAGCAGATTTGCTCCGTCCTAAGTGTTCTTCACGTCGAGTTTCTCGGCCAGATCTTTGAGAAACGGGTCCAGATTAAGTTTAGGTCGGGCAGAGGTCAATAGTTCGGGGAACGTCATTGAAAAGCTTTAATTGTGAATTATATTCTCTTGGCGTCGCAATTTCCACACCTTTTAGCAAAAATGGTCGAGAACTCTTTCGTTGTCTGGTGTGTCTGACAGCCGAGGTTGGCTGAAAGACCACAGGCTACCGTCCGGCGTGTACTGCAAAACCCAAGGGATACCATACGCACTGTTATTACCTTCATTCTAACAGGCTATAAACAGAGAAGATCTCATTTTGCATCTAACCGCAACAATATTACCCCCACGGACCACGGTCGCCACGACCGAAGGTTCTTTCGACTAATTCGGCGGATTGCAGGCTTTACAGCGAATCGCGAGCCCCTGTCACTCATGTCAGTGCAAGCGGCAAATTCGCAGAGCAACACCTACCAGCTCTTTGCCAGGACTGTCGGTGCAGTTGTTGGGGAGCGGGAAGTATTGTTGGATGGCCCAGAGCGACGTTACGGGAGAGTAGTTGAACAGAATTCGAGTACGCGGCTCCTCGTCGCGGTATAGTTGGATGATATCTTTTTGATGAGCATGTTGGCGAATCTTCAATGGCAACTCCAGAGATTACGTACCCATCAGACGGCGCGTGATGACGGGGGAGGGATTTCCTCGGACGCCGAATCCTACGCCAACACCTTTCCACTTCGCTCCCTTCAACTCGCTCGAGAGGAAATCCAGGCTGTCCTCAGGACCAAAGAGAACCGCTGGAACATCGTCAGTATAACTATCTTCTATAAGTGATGGAAAGGTTGCTGGCCTTTGATGTTATAGCCTGCCTTCACAATGGCTGCCATATCTTGCCGAATACCAGCTTCAACTTGCTGGGGTGTAAAACCACTTGCTGCCACTCCCGGATGATTCCATGGTAGACCGCTGCAGTATGTAGTTTATAATCAGAATGAGGAATGATAAAACAACTGGGGTTCTGGTTCTGGAATCGGAGCTCCTTACGTGAAGACGAAGTCGTATTTCCCACAGGCTGGTGAGCAATCTGGGTTTCCGGCTTGTTCGGATCGGGGCTGCAGAACAGACGAGCTTTCCAGAACGAGTGGTGAAGCCGTGGCTATGGCAGCGATTCCAAGCAGGAGAAATTCCCGTATTCTGAACATGTTGTCAACTGGAGTGGTAAGATTGAATTGGCGACTGGTAGCGATTGGTGCGAACAATGTTCAGATGTCGATCAAAAGTTACAGAGAGCAGGGCAGCCTCTTATATCCCCAGTCTGCGGGTCATGAGGGGCTAGGCTGTTCCTTTTGGCTTTCCGGGCTGAAGTCTCACACTTTAAATCTTTGGGACAAAAGAGACAGGATCAAACTCACACTACGGTTGAGTTTGGTTGAATCGCTACCCCGCACCTCCCCGGTAAAGTGTCTTGTTCAACTATGTTGGCAAATTTGCGGCTGCTTTGGGCTGAAGTTTAGCTCCATAAATGTGTAGCTCTGATCACAAGCCATGAAATGATGTGGGATGCTCCGTCGCAGCCACCGGGCCACAGGAATGTTGACAAGACTGCAGAATATCTGAGTGATACTTCCAAGATAACATCTTAGACTCGACTCGGAATATCTCTAGGCTCCGGGAGCCGGGAAGAATGTTGGAACACATCTAGTGCTGGTGTGATCCGATTGAACTGGCTATGGTGTGTCTGTCCATGTAATCTTGTATGTCGTTACGTGGGATGTTCTTGCGGCCGCAAAGTTTTTGTTAAAAGAAAGAAGGGGAGGGGGGGAGTGAACTAATTCAAATAGCTGTTCTATGGACGGGAAACGAATGGATACACTACGTGGCAGTTCTAACAAGCTTCAACTAGATGGTGTGCGGATCTTGTGATTGTAGTCAACGAGATTTCAATGTTGTGTTATTGCCAGCCACCGACATTTCTCAACTGAGTCAAATTAGGCTTGCAGGGCTGAAGAGAATAGCATGTGGCTATTCAACCAATCCATTGGATGAACTACGCCAGATAATGGCAGCTACCTTAGCGTCGAGAGGCTTTTGGCTAGCTCCGTTGACATCACATTGATTTTGCTTCTGACAATGCTCACGGCACCAGCGCATACGTGGAAAAATCTCATTTTAGTTGCAAGTTGAGTCTGTTGCCCCATTCGTGCCATGCTACCGCGGAGTACTGTGCTTCGTTCCATCATCGCCTGCCGTTGGCCCTAGTTCATTCCCGATTGCCCGGCTCTTTCTGGCGGATGGAATGTTCACGTCAGCCGCCTCAACGCCCGAAATGGCCCAGGAATTGAGCGCAAATGAGCCCGAGCTGATGAAGTAACGGAATAATGCTAGGGAAAACCGGGTCATAGTCTCAGAACATGGGTAAGGCTTCGATCATTGCACAGTTGAGCAAAGAGAAAGCTCTTGAGATAAGCGTTCTTGTGTTCTGTTCGCGAAGCGTCTACGCCAGGCTGCGCTGCAGGGCTTGAACAGAATGATTTCGGCATGTTCAAAAGTGGCTGAATTTTCAATTGCTTTAACTTCAGGCAGAGCTCAGCAGCTTTACCCCCAAATCGCCAGCATTCAGTCCATTTCTTTCGGCCATGTCGTCGCAACTAACTCGAAGACAAACTTCCCCCTTTCTTCCTGTTGTGGTGCAGATGATGGTTCTAGTTTCTAGTTGTCTGGATGCGATTCTATCGTCGGCATCATATGGAGGTGTGCGTTTACTCAACGCACCACTGAATAGGAAAGCAACTCTCGAAACACTGCCCTTGACTTTGAGAGCATCCAGAGACCCAAGATAGACGAAAAGCAGAGCAAAGATGATCTAGGGGTTTTCCCACCTACCACATCTTGGTCCGAAGCCAGGAGACTGCACATAGCTCCAGAAAGTGGAAACGTCGGCGGTTATAATAGCTTCCGATGAGGGCAGGGAGAAGTCATTTCTTACACGCGGCCTCGGCCTGTGGATAGATGGATTCAATCCCTGAATACTTTCAAGGCGGCTCCGCTGGGCGCATTTTAAAATGGTGCGCCAAGTTTGGTTTTGAGCCGTATCTCAATTCGCCTCTTGACGGTTCGGCCAACTCCCGAATACCAAGAAGTCTTGGAATCTTGGGCATCTTGGCCCGCCATCTTGGCCCGCCGCCTCCCCCATCTCGTCATACTAGAATGGGCGTTTTGCTCCACGATATGACTTTAACAAGTCTTCTCATTCGGTCGTCTTCGTAAACGTACATACTGAGCCCTGCTACTGCCACCCGAATGTTTCCGACCACTGTCGTAACCAAGACGTCCTTGTCCCTAAATCTTTGACGAGATGAGCCCATTCAACGTTCTAGGCAGCCTTCTTTTTACGTATGCCCAGACCGCCCAGCCTCCGCCCCAACTAGGGATTCGAGACTTTGCTGTTGTGATACGTCCGCCGGCGGAAGACTCCGCCGCGCCAGCTCCGCCTTATCCTCCGATTGCGGTCCGGTCGAATCACAATTGGATGGGGTTGAATTGTTCCTTGCGCTCTAATTCTCAGACAGGTGAGTTCCACAAAGTGGTTCCAGTGCAGTGTCGTTGGAGACAGAGCACCTTGCAACAGACCCATCGGTTGATACTGGTCGGTTAGGAACTCGGGGCATGGAGGCGGGGTCTGGGGAAAGGAAGATTGGGCAAGCGGGGGATATGGGGAAATAGACGGAGAAGGAAAGTGGTTAAGCCTTGGGTAACGTTCATGTTTCTGCCTCTCAAACTTGCTTTCCGACTCTGACAGAGTCGAGCATTTTGGGTATAAGAATCACATTTTCTCGGGCGTCCGTCCCCGTAAGCTTTTCCTTTCAAAATATCTCTTTCTTATTTTCAATACAGTATTTCCGGGCCGTTTCTTGGCACTACCCTCAGCTATGGCCGCCGAAGATGAACCTTCCCAGCGGGGTGCAAATGTCCCCGTTATAGACAACAGTCAAAGGCGAGCCACTGAGCAAGTCACCAAAGAGCCTTTGGTGCTGGAGGCCAATGACGGTGATATGAAGGGAGAGGCTCTTCCTTCTCCCGAAGAGCAAATTGATGCTCTTGGTATCACTCATTGGAGAGAACTTGAGAAGCAGGTCGTCAAGCGCCTGGATATGACCTTGATGCCCTGTTTATGGGCTCTCTATCTCTTCAACTACCTAGACCGCGCTTCGATCGCGTAAGTTTCGATCGATGAATTATCTCCAAACTCCATCTGGCCTCATGCTAACAATCATTGTTCTCATCACAGACAAGCTCGTTTGAGTAGCCTGGACGAAGACCTCAACCTGGAGGGGTACCAGTTTGGCACTGCAGTGTCAATTCTCAGCGTTGGGTAAGCTTGGCCCTTCTGACATTTATGCGGGTTTCTAACGGCTTCAAAAGTTACGTTCTTGGCCAGATTCCTTCCAACATGATTATTGGAAAGGTTCGACCGAGTCTATACCTCTGCTTTATGGCTTTGGTTTGGTCTGGAGTATCGGCCGCTACCTGTGGTGTGAGGAACT
The DNA here is from genome assembly GCA_036785495.1 of Colletotrichum neosansevieriae. Lineage (NCBI taxonomy): Eukaryota > Fungi > Ascomycota > Sordariomycetes > Glomerellales > Glomerellaceae > Colletotrichum > Colletotrichum neosansevieriae. The sequence goes on along the minus strand of JAVHLV010000147.1, from coordinate 17,941 downwards.
ACCAAGGCCTCATTGCCGTGAGATTCTTCCTAGGTAATCACAAGTCGGCTATCGCGCTCGTCTGGTATCTTTGCTGACAAGTTGTGCAGGCGTCGTGGAAGCTCCTCTTTTCCCCGGTGTAAGACTCATACACGACTCGTATGTATGTATTCCAGCTAACGGTCAATTCGCTAGGCAATTTATGTCATGTCATGTTGGTACACGCGTAAAGAGATGGCTCTGCGTTGCGCTTTGTTGTACACCGGCCAGACGTTGGCCTTTTGTACCGCCGGACTGATAGCAGCCGCCGTCTTCGGCACACTCGAAGGTTCCCATGGACTGGCCGGGTGGCAGTGGCTTTTCATTGTGCTTGCTACTACCGGAGCAGGTCTCGCAATGATCGCCCTCTTTATTCTACCCGATTATCCCGACTCTACTACTGGAAGTGCCCGGTGGTCCATGACCGAGGACATGCGCAAGGTGGCTGCAGCCCGTATTCTGGCAGATCGAGTGTCGACTGCGGAGGCAAAGGCGGGAGTCTGGCAGGGTTTGAAGATGAGTGTGTTCGACTACAAGATGTGGCTCCTGGTCGGCATGAACATCGGCATCTCGGCCGCTTATGGCTTCTCCAACTTCTTCCCGTCCATCGTTCGCGGTTTCGGTTACAACAACACCATTACCCTCGTCCTAACGGCCCCGCCGTACATCTTCGCTGCTGTGGGATCCATCGTCAACGCCTGGCATTCAGACAAAACCAAGGAACGAGGATACCATTTTGCCGGGCCTATCGCGTTCGGTTGTATTGGATACATCATCTGTCTGGCCACCGAGAACCAAAACGCCCGCTACGGGGCATCCTTCATCTATGTTGGCGGCATGTACTTCGCCAACCCACTCATCAGCACCTGGACCTCGAACACGATGGGTAGAACGCCGGAGAAGCGCGCCATCTCTGTGGCGCTCGTGAACGTTCTTGGTCAGATTGGCAACCTTATCGCGCCGTACTTCTTTGTCGAATCGGACGAACCGCGTTATCGGCTCGCCTTCATCATGATGATGGTTATGGGTCTGATAGCCTGTGCCAGCGCCATGGGTTTGAAGATATATCTGTACAGATCGAACAAGAAGCTGTATAATGCGGCGATCCGCAACGGAACGGTATACCAGCCATACGTTATGTAAGACTGTGGCCCATGAGTCAGACATGATAGTTCATGGGCGCAGCGAATGGTCTGGATGAAGTCTGGGGAGCACATTCAGAGATGATAGTCCACGACACGGATGGAACTGCATTTGGCATGCGACGTCAGGGAAGTATGCCAGTTGCTCGACATGTGAAGACAATAAATACATCATCTTATAGCCTTTGGCGGCACTTCACCATCAACGGGATCTTTTGCCAGATTAGGAAGATCTTTTGCTTGCTCACCCAGTCTTCCGACATGTCCACAAGCCCAAGGTCAAAGTTCCACAAGAGCTTGGCCAAGACAATGCGCAATTCAGCATATGCCATACTGAATGAGGTTAGCGATGTGTATCACGACTAATCTTCAAAACACTACTCACCTCTTGCCAATGTAATTCCTTGGTCCGAAAGAGAAAGGTTGGCTGGCGGACTTATCCTCGTTTGAAAAGTTAACCACCGTTCGGGCATGAAGTCATTGGGCCTCGTCCAATTGTGCTCTGACCGAGAGGCTGACAGCTGATGAACCCCGACAGCGGTCTAGAAAAGCATTATTAGCTGGCAACTCGTGATGATTGGGAATGTGTGTGAGCTAGCTTACTCCGCCAGGCACCCATCTCCCCAAAAACCTCTTCACCCACGATTCATCCGTTACGCACTGCAGGGTTGGTTGCTCCGGGGCCAGCGATCCCACGACCATCGACACATTGTGAAAATTCCGGCCAACGTTGTCCGTAAAATTTCTTCCAGGCGGAGGAACTGGTATAGGACAGCTCGCCAGGCGCTATCCTCACTGCTGAGCCGTACACTTGATGCAAATCCCGGATTTTGAAGGCTAAGTTAAGTTGCCTTTGAGGTTGACAAAGTTCCAAGGAAGGCGACTGGCTGCCCACAGCCGGGGGCCGGGATACTTGCTCAGAGGGTGGAAGTAAATGTTGTAAATCGCTCGACAAACAATGTATGACGCAACCTGAACCTACTCAGCATAATCTCACAACTTACAGAAGTGACGAGGACCAGGAAGATGCCTCCAGCACTAGACGCGCAGTGCGCCTCTAAGCTCGTGAACCACATGACGCCTACCTTCCTCTTCGTTTCGAGAAACTAGACGAGGGAACCCTTGTAACGACGGTGCCAAGCATCACGAACTGGTGCGCTTTATGCTCGGCAACATTTGGTTCTTGATTGTTAGTCACTCACGAATCAGTGTTTGGGTGACTGACGCCAGTGAAGATTCCACCCCCAGAAACGTGCACAACTGCTTGTATTTGATTCAACGATTCGAATCCTTGCAGCGGGTCCGGGACTGATTGTGGTGATGTCGTACTTTTGGGGATCTCCAGACCGCATAATGGTCGCGTCCCCGGATATCAATTAGGTCTATGGATACGTGAACTATTATAACTATTTCTCTTCATCTTAATCAAAGAAGTGTATCACGGTTGGTGCGTATGTGGCGTTACCCGTCGCGTTGCCGCCGTACTCTAGATATCCCGCCGCGTCCGCAAGGGGAATGCCCGTGATGTCTTCGTAATCTCCCATGACCCAGACGCTTTGCATGCCCATCACCATGTGTTGCAGAATATGACAGTGAATCTGGGACGAATGAGCTAATTGTGTTTTGTGTGAGTGAGATCTGAGTGAGACATACCATCCACACACCTGCGTCTTCTACACGAAGACGCCAGGCTCTCCACCCCGCATCGGAGCCTGAAGTGGTCATTGCGCCATACCGATAGAGATTCGTCGTGTCACGGCGTACCGGGTGGTAGTTTTTCAACTTTTCTTCGTTTGCTGTGGCGTTGTACGTCCCGTTACCGCTTCCGATATCCCAGTAGTGTCCGCCATGTGCATGCCATGGATGGTAGTCAAGCTCGCCGTTGCCATTGACAAGGGAACCCGTGTTGTGCAAGACAATTTCCAGAACCTACGACATTGCGTCAACTCACTGGTCAAGTGATTGCGGACGATGAGAAACTCACCTCTCCCAATTTGGCCGGCCATGTCAAAGTTTTCGGGTCCCAGCCATGGTTGTTTATTGCCGCGGTATAGTTTGGTATCGCTGCAGGGCCGTTTTCAAAGATGTTAACCAGGTACGGTTTGTCGCCAGGATACGGCGAAGCAGTTTCATTCCATTGGAGACCGTTGACCTCCCAAATCGTTGTCCGTGTTGCAAGCTGCCGGTTGTCGATGTCGATGCGGCGCGTTACTTCACTTGCCGTCGGGAAATTGTCCGGTTCAAGCGGCTCCAACGCATACTCGGCCCACTCATAAGTCTTGTTGGAAAGTGTCAAGGGAGGACTAGGTGGTGCCTTGCTGATCTGCGTCGTAGCCTTGGAGTATCGAAGAACGCCATAACCTTGATATACCCTTGGCCGATCCTTGGTCTCAAGTTGGATGAGATAGTCGGTAATCCCGTTTAGTTCTTCGAGGCTTTTGGCTTTGAAGATGACGTCGAACCGCTGGCCAGATGATAGTTGCATGAATTTCTCCACGTGCGGTTTGGTGTACGATCCATCGGCCGAGATGATGGCGAAGTTGTCGTGACCCACGATTCCCATCTGCACCAAAGACAGCGCTGTCCCGCCGATGAACCGCATTCTGTACGTTTTGCCAGGTTCGACGTTGATCACCGGAAGCGTACAGTCCCCATTTCCAGCCGTCTCCCCGATAGAAACCCCCACACCGTTGATAAGTACGGCATTCGTCTCACCGGACCAGGTGAACGGCGCCGCGATCAACCCCGATTCGATTGATTCGTCTGTCTTATTGAAGTAGTCGGAGAACATGACGACTCTTTCCTCGTCGTATTTGTACGGAGGTGCGGCTCGGTCCTCGATGATCAAGGGCCCGGCGGCTGTCATGGCCTGGAAGCCAACATGAGAGTGGTAGAAGTAGGTGCCACTTTCCGACCGCAGCGGGTACACTTCGTAGTCGAAGAATCTCTCGGGCGGGATAGGCCATTGGCTTGCTGTGGGCGTGCCATCTGAGAAAGGTGCCATGCGCATGCTGAGGCCGTGCCAGTGAATGGTGGTGTTGTGCTCCTTCATATCATTATAGACCCTGATCCAGCTGCGTCTGCCCGGCCTCAGCCTCAGAGTCGGTCCATGCAATGTGCCATTGATCACGACCGACATGCGCTTCTGGCAGCCGATCGCAATGTTCTCGTACGTCACCCGCAAAACGTAGTCTGGTGTGAAGCTTGCGCCATGCTTGTGTCGACCTCCGTAGCGCCCCGGAGCACCATGCCTGGAATGGCGTGGACCCCAAGCACTGACATGCGAGAGTAAAGCAAAGAAACAAATGACGGTAGCGAACGACAGCATGGTGAATGAAGAGCAGGAGAGAGGGAAAGAGACCCGCGGGCCATGAGACAAATATGTAATGACTTGAGGATGTGGAGAAAAGCCTCCGGGGTGCAGATTGGAGTGTGTTCCCCGGATCGATCATCGATGCTATAAGCCCTGGTAGATACCTAAGCCTTAAGGAACGATGGGATGGGATTGGGACTTGAGCAAAAGTCCGGATGATTGGAAGGTAGGGAAGATCGGTGAACCGTTGAGAAGTAGGTACGGTGAAAGCAAATCGCCTTTCTACAATCTTCCTACCAGAAGGGGGGTAACGTGCAGGACTGGGGTTTTCTCGCCTCGCTCCCCCAATGGCTAGATCTCTGCAAGAGCTGCAGCGAGACAGATCTCGGACATTCTTGCTGTCATCGATGAAGACAGCCTTTGTCTAACGTCTCACGACAAAGGACCTCCGGTTGCCACGTTAGAGACTTAGAGTTAGCCTATCTCTCACGGCATTCTTTCCGTCCGGTCTGACAACGGACCCAAGCTTTCGGCATCCATCTCCTCCCTCTCATTCCAACTAATAAAGTTACTGTTGGAATCACGCGCAGAACAACCCACCTCTTTCGACGACGTCAGCACGTTGCCAAGGAGCTGAACTCGTTTAGCTCGGCGAACTCAAAATACGGTCACTCCCAATAGGAATCGCACAAGATTCCCGGGGTGGGAAGGCAGTGGGTCCAGAATGCTTGAATTGCCGATAATAGGCTTTTGAAAATCCCTGCAGTGTTCCCCAGGTTCGAATTAGGCTGTTTGTTTCTTAACTCTCTTTGATTGAGGTTTTCCGGTTTTCCGCCCACGGCGTTGCATCCGTTCAAGGAAGACTCGTGTCCGGAATTGCCGGACATGTTGCCCAGTTTTCTTTAATTGTTCAATGTCCTGCTTCCCACTTATTCCGGAGGCTCGCGTTGGATTCAAGGACTAGTCAGAGTGTTTGAGTTGGATGTTCTGGTAACTCACAATCTTAACCTCATCAATGTGAATTGTGAAGCGACTGCTCATCACCTACAGTTGACGAATTGCCATCCCGAAATTTCGGAGTCTCCGTGGCCTGCTGAATGTCTATTCTGTTCTAATATCTGAATGTGTTACTGAAGCCGTTGTGAGAGTTGGGGGCCATGGAATGATGACTACCCAACATTAATTAAACCTTAGTCCATTATCCAGCTTTGTCAATGCTCCCCCACCAGCTCGGCACAGTACCTTTTGCCGGTTTCCCTGGAGGCCTCAGTGCCGAAGACTCTCTGAACCTGAGAACTTTCTAACCTGGAATGGACAATAGTTCAACAACATACCGTTTCAAACTGACTTTTAAATGACTTAGTTGCTCCTTCAACTAACTGTCCATGAGAGTGAGTTCAATAACTTGCAAGCAGTTCGTCTCATAATTTTGCATTTATCTCTTTCCAGCATTTTCATATAATAGTATTTATCATTCCAGTTCAACTTTGTCGCACCAGCGTTTCCTTTCCTTGAGATAAAAAATACAAAACCGATCACAAGATTAGTTTTATTGTGGTTGGTTTCGTTGAGTGAGAGTCTCGGGAAGTATTGATCTTGGGTTCTCCGACAGGGACGGTAGTCCGAAATTCAAGCTACACACATATATCAACGAGTACTAGAGAACCCTGGAATTTCTTCGAATAAGGTTATCGGTCTTTGCGAAAGGTTGCATGTTTAGTTTGGATTCCACCTGCAGACTCTTATGACAGCGCTTCACTAGTTTTTCATTCCAGGAACGGAGGAATCGTTCCACTGGAGGCCAGGGTCGCTGTTTCGCGCTTATCCTGAAGCAAGGAATGCACTGGATCTCACAGACACTAGCTTCGGCGCCTGCATCGACAGGAACCAATACTGTTGCCGGATGAACCTTTAGTTGAACTCAATACGAATGACACCGTGAACAAGTGGCGTCATGCAGATCGCAGCATCGCCCGTACTAGTAACGTCCAAAGACAACAAGCGCCGCCGTGAAAACTAACACACTGATTCCTTTGAGTTCCAGTCAGGGTTGGGAATTAGTCACGATTTTAGTCAATTAGTCAAAAGACACTACATTTTTAAAAAAATATATATATTAAATATAAAAATAAAATAAGTAATATAAATATATAACTATATAGCATAATAATTAAATAATATATATATAACTTTTAATTCTTAATTTTATTATATATATAGTATATAAACTAGAATTAGTCAAATTAGTCTTAAATTTATCTTAAAAGTGACTAAAAAGTGACTAATCCACTTAATAATTAGAATAAAAAGCTATATATTACTAATATAAATCTAGTAAAATTATATAGTATATATAACTACTATTAGTATTTAATAAAATATTTTTTATAATTTTAGCTATATCTTCTATATAGTGACTAAAGCTTTGACTAATTTGAATAATTTTTTGACTAAACCTGACTAATTCCCAACCCTGGTTCCAGTACATCTTCTCAACTCGACATTCGTCAAGTTGCGGCTGTCTCGTCTATGATTTGGGAGTTCGCAAACATGTCATGAGAGATATTCAACTTAGTAATAGCTTTCATCAATTGACACTAAATCATGTTCATAAGTATGGGGGGCTTCCCAGGTACATCGATGATCGTTTCTCAGATTACGATTAATCCCCAAAAAATTGGTAGTTTGTCTCTAAGTCCTGGTGAAAAGGTTAATCAACACAATCGTAATTGTCATTTGGAGCGGCAATCTCCAAGAAAGAATACGTTCCAGGAAATCAGTCGCATGACCATTCGGGGTACATTGCCACCTTGCGAAGAGGGTGAGCGGCTCGCAATCGACCCGCAATAACCCACATACCATCGCCTATCTGCCTGCATATAGAACCTTGAACATTTCTTAGACGAATGCAGGATCCTTCTAGTGCTTACTAGATGATTGAGGGGGGATTTTGTCTTCGTCTCTCATTTCTACGGGCTCTCTTCCGTCTTCAGGCCTTCGTTGCTTCATTGTCAACCCGATCCTCCACATCATCCAAACATAATGACTACCACCACTGGCCAGAACGATGGCACGGCCATGCCGAAGCCTCTTCTTTTCATGACTGCCTTCCCCGGTGAAGGGCACACGAATCCTCTGATCACTATTGCGTCGCATCTAGTAGATTGCGGATACGAGGTCGTCTTCATGGCCCCTTCAGACTACGAAACTCAGATCAAAGAAGCTGGCGCTGAGTATTTCCATGTTGATAATCCGATCACTGAATCGGTCTTCCGGGCTTTTCTCGAGGCCTCTGGGCGACCACAAGGCCCCGAGCGCTTGTCTGCTCAGTACAAGGCTATTTTCCTGGACATGCAACCGACGCGTACTCAGAGCACCGAGGATGCCTTGGTCACGTTGCAGGCGCGTGACCCGGATCGCCAGATTATCCTTCTAGAGGACGTTTTCAACGCTTCCTTCTGGGCTTTCAAGCATGGGCGACCTCTCCCTCCAGGTTTCAAAGCTCTACCCAAGTCGATCGGCTTTGGCGTCTCGCCAGTCCTAGTCGAAAGCCAAGACACAGGGCCCATTTCTCTTGGTTTGCCTCCAGATACAACCGAGTCCGGGCGCCAGCGAAACAAAGCATTGTATGATCTTGCCGAATGCGGTCCCATGAAGCTGATGGTGGATGCTTGGCGGGAGGCGGGGAGAAAGTGTGGATGCACCAGCATCCCAGAGGGAAGAATGTATAGGTCGTTCTATACGGCATATGACCATACTCTTCAGCTGTGCTCGCCAAGCCTCGACTACCCGCTGTCTGATTTGCCGTCGTCTCTCGAGTTTGTCGGCGTTCTCCCCCGAAAGCCTGCCGATTCGAGCATCAAGTACCCTTCGTGGTGGTCAGAGGTGGAAATGAGGCACGAAAACCTCCGCCACGTTGTTTTCGTGTCGCAGGGTACTCTCAATCCTAACTGGTCTGAACTCATTGTTCCGACGATCAAAGCCTTCTCTGACAGGCCCGATGTTCTTGTCGTCGCAACATTGGGTGCTCGCGGCGCCCGGCTTCCTTCGGACGTCATCGTTCCACCGAACGCCCGGATTATCGATTACCTTCCATACGACACAATGCTAGAGTACGCCGACGTGTTTGTTTCCAATGCGGGCTACGGGACACTTACCCATGCTGTTAGTAATGGGGTTCCTGTCTTGCTTGCCGGCCAAAATGAAGAGAAGATCGAGGTCACAATGCGAGCTGTTCATGCTGGAGTGGGACTCAGCTTGGGTACGCAGACGCCCTCGATCAAGGAGGTCAGACAAGGTGTGGAACAGATTCTGGCCGAGAACAAATTCAAGAAGGCGGCGATGAGGCTCAAAATGGAGAACGATGGACTTGATGCCCTGTCAGCTATTGAAACGAAGGTCAAGCAGTTGATAGCATGTTAGTAAGTCGGGGATAGACGGAGATGGACGTAGAATCGAACTGCCGAGTTAGGCTGAGGCACTGAAATGACTAAACCCACTCACTTCGGTGCAATTCTTGCTTTGAAGTTCGCGAGTTCTTGCAGCGCCGAAAGTCTATTTAATCCACAATTCCCAAATACATTTGCTCACCGTGATATTCAATAGAACCAGGTCTAGTAGCTTCATCTTGACTAAACTTTAACAGGATTCGAATATCAACCGCAACTGGAACAGAAGCAGGATTTTCTTTTTTTGAAGCAAGTGTATTGGTTCTCGACCATGTTGCGAACTGGGCGACCCCACTCGTCTTAGTCTCCGTCACTGCGGTTGTTTAATTTGCTTTGATGCTTGAGCCATTTCCGACGTACTATTCCGGGAATATCTTTACCCTAAGCTCCATTCCGTGGTTGTCTCCAGCCAAACTTCAACTCTCTATGTTGCTGCTCTCGTCGCCGTTGGTATGGTAGCCATTTCTGTGGTATATTGCTATCCTGGGAGGAAGATGCTGGGGTTTCAAAATCTTCATCAACCAATCCTGGAAGCTGCAATGTTACTAGGTTTCCGTCATGTTGGAGGTTTCAATGGATGGGCGGGATGGGCGTGAACCGCTTGGGCATTCAATGGCTTCCGCCCTGATTTCAATCCTTGACAAAATCAAGGAACTAAGTTGAACTCACAGGTCCTCAAGAGTAGAGTAGTCAAAAGCTGGAAAAGAATAAATATAAGGGGCTCCGTTTGATGCAGACACCTGCAGAAAAGTAGGCTCAAGGTGGGCGTATCAAAGTGAATTCGGTATTTTGTTTTTGACATGAACGACTACGGAGTATAAAGTGTATACTTGAAAAGTTATTTGACAAATGAGTTGTACACATGTGTCCGCTCGAGGTCAATGAAAGCCATTGACTCTGATCCCACGGCCTCCTGATTCATGGACCATACAGTGACCTACTCCTTTTTCTTTCTTTTTAGCGCTTGAATGACAACACAATTGCGTTGTCGATGCTTTGAGGTTGATAGACTCTCGATGGCATTGTCTCGGGAGCTCCATGAGGATTGATTTCTTTGAAGATGTTGATGTTTCGTATTCATTTCACTGTGGATTCTTGTTCAGCTATGATGATCCCAAACTGCGTTTTCATCAAACTAACCACTATCCTGCTTGAGTGTCCGTCAGCGATGGTGATTTTGAACGTATCACGTTTCAACTTTCATCAAAATTAGTCCATTGGTCTTAAGTTGGCACGACACGATGACGAACCTGCACCGAATATATCCCCGGGAATTGGGAGTCGAGGTATTCCTTCAGCTGACTTGAGCTGACTTTTGATGCGGAAATAGTGGCATTCCCGCTGCCGTCCAGTTTCTCTTGCCACTGAACCTGGGATGCGGACCGTAATTGGCTCGACATTATGAATCAAAGAGACTCCAAGCTAGCCTGGAGATTAAAACTGCTGAGATAGAACAGTACGATTCCGTTCAAACCGACAAGATCGTGGCTCGAAGGATTCAAACTTTTTCCGAATTTTAAAAACATAAATGACGAGAAATACCATACGGAGTCGCCGGGGGGAAGGGGACAATAGCGTAATTACATCGCCACGCGGAAGCTGAGAAGTGAGATAACCGGAACACCGATTCGAAACGCAGCGCTCTGGCGCTTTTAGACTGATTTAAAAGCTTTAGAGACTGCTCCTTCCAACCTTTTCGTTGTCGGCCGGACAACTTCATTTTCACGGTTCGCCTCTTCAAATTGCTTGCTTGCGACAAGATCGCAGGGCAACGAATCACCGCGTAATCCTCTTTTCTTGTCGGCCTCTCACCAGACCTGTTTAGTTCATCAGCATGGCTGGTAGGCCTTAGTTACTATGCCAACGTGGACCTCAGACTTACTCAAAATCTCACAGCTTTGGCGATGCGGTCACCGATGGTGGCCACAAATCATGTGCAAGAGCCTCAAGGCTTGGCCCAACTCAGCGAGTCTAAGAAGCTCATCTTGGATGACACTACCCGTGTTATGAAGGTACTCGACAGAGGAGAGTCATTTCGTCAAAGAACAGCGTCACCTAAGAGAAACGACCGACGTCAAGCCGATCCTGAGGACGACGACGAACTCTTAGTAGACATTGGGGTCGAGCTTGATAAAGCCAAGGTTGAAAGCGCCCTCGACCCTGAGAAGAAATTCATGCCTCTTCCCAACTTCGCCAAAATCATGACCTTCGACAGAGTACATAGGATCGTGGATAAGCTGGCATGTTTCAAAAAAGAAAAGAACAAGGGCGCTATCGCTAAAGAGATCTTCTATGGTCGCTCAGACGGTTCCATAAGCCCCGCAGTCAAGCTTTTGGCTGTTCTTATTGGCATCGAACAGACACAGGATCTGGCCAAACACTTGAACGATGGCCTGAGAGACAGCTGCTTGACGCTTCAAAAGAAACTCTTTGATGAACAACATTACCTCCATTGCAGACAACATGGAGGCCATTCTACCCTCAACCACTACCGTCGCCCTCGAGTCCGCGAAGACTTCGCTCGGTGGTCCTACACTCTGAGCGCTCCATTTGTCAAATGGGAACAGCAGCGCCACTCGCACTACGTTTTAGACACATGGGACATTATCCCAATCATTCATAATGTACAGGCTGAAGATGGTGCTTCGGAGGAGAAAGGGAATAGCTCCGGCGATGGGAACGCTTATGGGGGATTCAGTAAAGTGTATAAAAGTGAAAATACACCAAGGGCACTGGGACTTTGGAGACCACGGAGTAAGACCTGCATTCTACACAACTGTGTAATCGTATAACTGACTGAGACGATCAGATGCGCCATCCGCAGCACTTCTTTGCACTCAAGAAACTCACTTCCAGCAGTCGACATAAGTTCAACCTGGAGCTTTCGTCACTTCTGTTCACTGGCCAACAGTATACGAGAAAACACCTGATCCAACTACTGACGAGCTTCGAAGTCGTGAACCCAGCGCCAGACGGGATGTCGACATACTATCTGCTATTCGACTGGGCTGAGGGGAGCCTTGAGAAATTTTGGCAAAACAACGAAAACTTGGTTGGTGATAAGAGTCATTGTCGATGGATGGCTGTCCAATTCTTCGGGATTTCCGATGCGCTACAGTGTGTCCATAACGACCGAGCACCTACGATACGTTATTTGGAGGACCGTGACTCAAACGAAGAGCTTTATGGAAGACACGGTGACATCAAGCCAGGTAAAAGAAAGCATCTATCTTGCAAGTGTCCATGTGATTTTCAGCTAATTCGCCTCTAGGAAACTTTCTTTGGTTTCGTAACCGCGACAGCTCCCCAGGTTTGTTAGCCCTTTCGGACTTTGGTCTTGGCAGGCTGCACACGCAAGTCTCCAAATCTAAGCAGGACCCAAAAAATATTGAAAGATCAGCATCCTATCGTTGCCCTGAGTTCGACCTACCGCTCGGCCAAGTTTCCCAAAGGTCCGACATCTTCAGGCTCGGTTGCGTATTTCTGGAGTATGTTACAAGGTTCCTTCTCGGCTTTGATGCAGTGAAGTCTGTCTTCCCCGAGAGGAGGCTGGAAAACGATGTTTACGGCTTCAATTCCGACACGTTCTTTTCGGTAAGGAACCAGCAAGCTTATCTCAAGCCGGCCGTGAAGGACTGGATTGAAATATTGCAAGACCATTCAGATTGCTCTTGGTATCCTTTGGAACTATTGGAAGCCATCAAGGACGGGATGCTCAATCCCAATCCTGAAAAAAGAATGCGCGCCAACCAGCATTCGAAGAGAATGAAGGAGCTCTTGAAAGCTTGCGATGGAGATGAAGAATACTATCTTGGGACTCGAAACTAGTCTTGAACCACATTACGCCAGGAGAAAGGAATCACCATGGATCTTACGGATCGTATGGAGAAATTTGCACATGGTAATCGTCCGGACGAAAAACCACACGTTCACATATTATACGCCTAAGTGCTGTTATTTGCAAGGCTAAGATCGGTCCTTGTTCTTGAATTATCGATGTCCAGCAGAGTGGCAGATTTCGACCGCTGCAATATATCGCTCCTATTTCCAGCCAGATTCGGCGTCTCTGAACACATGTTCGCCAAAACCAAGCTTGTTGACTCATGTCCTATAGTGCGACCTGACTTCCTGCTCGAGCTTCGCCATTTCACCCTAAGTATTGTTACTAGTTGGTTCATTCGGTTGATATGCCGTAGGTTCATGGAAAAAGTCCTTTGCGCATACCTCTTTGGGCACAGATGGTAGCATAAGAATGTACCGATTAGATATCACCTGGTTCCAGTTTCTTTAGACGACGGAGCTGGCTTATGCTTGAAACATTTGAGCTAAATAGAACCTCACTTTGACTCTGTAGTTCCCCTCTCCATACCTATCGTTCAGAGACGACTGTAACTTGATAGGATCATTGTACTTTAATCGCATCACTTCGTGGTGCCACTCCTGTGTTGGCGTGGTTGGCGTGGTTGGTGTGGTAGGTGTGGTAGGTGTGGTTGGTGTAATTGGTGTCTTCTCGTCGGCCAAATTTTCATTCATTTTTGGTGTCTGAGCAGCTTAGTGAGGTCTGATCCTCAGGCAAAAGACTATGTGATGTATCAAGCGCTTCGCAACACTGAATGCACTGCGTCTTTGGTGGTGGTTGCAACGAGAGTGGTGTTCCTTGGACAAAAAAGAGGAAAAAGTCCAAATGGAGCGGGGTATTGGTCTTTCGAGAAAGAAAACGCCTCAAGTAAGCCAGAGCTTCAATATTCAAAAGAGGATGGTCACACATGCAGCAGGCGAGTCTCGCAATCGACACTGGGCAGAGTCTGCATGCTGCATGATGCCAATTCCAATAGCAGCTTGACAACACACGCGCCGACACTGGCTGACGCTCCACTCCCAAGCATGCTGGTATCAGCCGATTGATATGAATTCCTGCATGGAGATAGGAGGGGTGGGGGGCAGACTCGATAAGCCACAGGCATTCAGCGAGGAGAAACTCTTCTGCAGAAAGACGTTTGAACGGGCAATGTGCAGGTAGTGGATCGGTTAAACCATGTTCGCTTCCCGGTCACCCGTGGGCACGATTTGTTTGTCTGCCCCAGTTTTAGTAGCTTATCCTGTGGCTTCTCTCTGTTGTAAGATTATTTCCTCTTGAGTTACCTGTTCTTGACTAGAGACACACCGAGAGCAGTTTCCGCTACATGAGTTCCTCTTGTCGCGATCTAGCCCTAAGTTGCAGAGTGGATCTCCCCCACGAAGCCAAGGAATGGTCAGATGGCGACTCAAAAGTCTTCAAATTCACCCAACGAAAATCAGTCGTTTTGACTAAGCTTGAAGGTAGCGAGGTGGGTGACTACTTGCGGTATTATTCTTGAGTATAGCATTTGGCTAACTCAGTGTACCTCGCAGACGATAGAAAAAGAAACGCTCAACACAAGAGGGGATTGGGAAACTTGGTTCCGGCATGTATGCTTTTCCGACCCATCAGGGTCTCACTCTGATCTTAGGAGATCTGATGATTAATCATGGGAGTCAGTCATCTGAATTGTCTCCAGAATCAGAGAGATTAAAGCCAGGCCTCTACCTGATGTAGGTTGTCGACTTTTCAAAGCGTTGACTTGCACTGATGATTGAATGTGATCAGTCTGTGCAGTAGAGCTGGATCGATCTTTGATAAACAAGCTCCTGCAGGCTATCTTCCTTTCGAGAGATCAACGTGGAATCGTATTGCGCAGGAGTTTCAGCCCCATCGGGAGATCACCAGGACTATTTCCCGAAATGTTTCCTGTTTCTCTTATGTGCCAAACCAAGATATGGCTTCCGGCCGTCTCAAGCTGAGTGCGTAACGTATGATACCTGGGGCTAGGTCCTCGGTGTGCTAAACAGTTCCAACAGGCTTCACGGCACGCATGGCTGACACGCTCGAAAATGATCTAGCCTTATCGTCGACGTACGTCCCTTGCACGGGATCCACGTTTTCCATAATCTACGGCTGTACTGAAAATCAGATGGAAGATATCAAAGATAGAGTGAAGCATGCGAATGAGCAAATCGACCACCCTCTATTGATGTCCGGCATCTTCATTGAGTTGGAGAGAACAAGACTGGTTGACGCTGTTGAGTCGCTGCTGGACAACTTCACCTTGAGATCGGATCGAATCGAAAGCGAGCCATGGGACTCAAAGCCCGACCATAGTGGAGCGCAGACGCATAAAAGCCTGTCGTTGTGTCTTCAAAGCCGAAAGCTCAATGATCACATCCAATCAGCTAAGCGCCAGCTTGGAAAGTTTCTGGACGAACTCGACGAGGTCTCACGGGAATTGGATTCGACAGAAAGCGATGGTCCATTGGCGGACCCTCGACGGCGTCAACGTCTTGCCAAAGTCGGACGCATGATGAGGAAACGAGTGCAGGACATCATTCGCGAATTCGATGATAAGATTGATGATTGTAACATGATTGTGTGCAACACATCTCTCGCCATGCAAACGGTAAGGTGCCCCGAGAATTCTTCTCGCGAACGTGACTGATACCACTATCAAGGTGTGGAATCACCTGCTGAGGATCGACTCAAATACCACAGCCAAAATCTCACAGATCAACCAAATCATGGCAAACGAGACGAGACATGAAAGCACGCAGATGCGGACAATAGCGATTCTCACAATGATCTACCTGCCCCTGTCGAGCGTAGCGGCCATCTTCTCGATGGATATGTTCAACTGGGAAGCGGGTGTTGGGGAGTCCGTAGTATCCCAGCATATATGGTTGTTTGCTGCGCTGTCCGTGGGACTTACGTTTCTTACACTGCTTGCATGGCGTTTGGCAACGCAGAGGTCGAATGCTTTGACGAAGAAGGCGGACAAGTATTTTGAAGCGCCAGAGAGGCAGACAACCTTTCCAGTGTAGGGCAAGATGACCCAGATACTGTGGGCGTTTAAACTTGCGAGAAAATTGACCTTGCGAGAAAATTGTATTCATTCGATGACTTACGCGCTCAAGACTAGTTGGGCAATTTGACTGTTGACTCACATCGCAAGACCGTGGTTGGCGACTTTGTTGTAGTGACGCTGTAACTCGTTTAACTTTCTTCTCAAATCGTGTAATACCCAGAAAGAGGCATTCTGTGGTGTTGTCACCTAACTCCGTCTTTCATTGACGCTCCTCTCATGTTGGGTTTGATCCTTCTCTCGTTTCTCGTTACTATCTGTTTAGAAAGGCGGGTTCACAATTCCTCAGCTGCACTTCCTAGTATCGTCAGGCCCTCTATTTTCGCGCAAGAGCAAGCATGAGTGACCCAAAATAGCCTCAGTTTGATTTACGAGAATGGCTTTTAATCACTCTCGAAGACTATCTGGATCTGTTTTTGGTCACGACCCTAAACCTTCTGGCTGCGTCGTGTCGTCTCGATGGATACAGCCATCTTGGGTGAAAGATGAGCAAATGCAGCCTGAATCCGTCCTCTATTCCGCTGGTGGGGGTATCACGAGTCACATCCGAGGGGAAGCTACAGTCGTCAAAGTATTTTGTTGAGTTGGACAACGTCGCGGAGAAACTGAAGACACTCACCAGACAAGCACAAACCATACGCCAGAAGCTCACAGGACAGCTTTAGCTGTTGGGAACAATGATGCGATTGATGTTTATGTGAGGCGGCAATATTCGAGCCAATGAGAAAGGCTGTTCAAATATCGTGGCTCACTGGAAATCGCCTATTGGTGGACTCATTGCCAGATTATCCGACTCATAAATAGGTTTGCGGGGCGGTTCTATCACAGATGTGGCGGTGATTCTAGAGACTATATCCATCTGCTGATTTTTCCCCTCCACGTTCTGCCCCTACTCGAGTCGGTGGCGTTGACGCCGAGACCCCCGGACTCAGCGTTGTCTTGCCATCATCACCCTGGCCTTAACTTATGTGAAGATGCTCAGAAAGTCAGACTCAAACTGTTAAACAAAATCCAAAGGACTTCGATTATCGGTCACGCGGACGTTGCAGGCTGACCGAAACCCGTCCAATTTAAAAGCAGACTTGGAGCAGGCGGGGTGTCGGGTTCATGACAGGCAAGGTCAAGTCGTATCCCCATGTGGGCAACCGGGTCGCGTCATGTCGTTTTTAGGGCTCTTCAGCCGGAATTCAATGCCATTCAATTTCTCCTCTCATCCTCTCTTCGGGCGGACAGAACATGCGGTGAACAGTTTGGAGAGGCCAAGGCGGTAAGCAGAGGGCTCTCGCGCTTCCCCTGACTGCAGCTGGAAAAAGCTGCAGTGTTGCGCTTCGGGAGGAAAGAAGTCACATTGCTTGTTGACGGCTGACCTCATTTGTTTTGTAAAAAGAGGTATGAGGTATGAGGTATAACATGTGGGTATTCTGTGTGTGTTTGCCTCGCTGGATGCCTCGAGAAACGACACCAAGATGAGGAGTGTCCGGCTTGAGATTTGGTGTTCTCATAGCCCCACCGCGTCCTGCAAGTATTTCCATTCCATCTCAATCCCTCATCCTTCCATCCATCCTTGCCAGGGACTGCCCGCGTTGTTCCCTGTGCTTCCGTACCGCAGGCTGGATTGTGTTGGGCCAAAAAAAGGAAGCAAGCCGTTTCATGAATCTGCGGAGTACCGGTGTCTGGTTGTTTGGGGATACGACGAATGGATCGCTTGGTGGACAGTGAGCGAGATGATCCACGCTTTCCCTCCGAAGTCTGCTGCCCCAAACCTTATCGTCCTTTCCCTTTCTGTCATGGGTTATGGGTTGTAGGATCAATAGATTGGATAGGAAGGGAGGTTGTAGCTCAACCGACCATTGCTCCCCTACCTGACCCGACCTGACCACATAACCTGACCTGACCTAACCATTGCTATGGGTTAGGATGGGTTAGGTAGGTTAGTGTTATTGGTTAGAATTAGTGGGGTGGGTGGGCGGGACTTAGGGGTAGGGGTAGGATTAGGCTTAGCGTGATACAGGTTAGGATTAGCGTAGGTTTCGGGTGAGGAACATGTATTTATCCGGCTCCATAGCAATGGTCAGGTCAGGTCAGGTT